>SRLM01000691.1:129723-172310 GCA_015708895.1 Populus ilicifolia
CGACACCTGAGCTATGAAAGGAACTTGATTTGTTGTTAACATAAGTTATAATCATGAATGCTTGACAAAAATTTACAAGTATTACCATTAATTGAATAAGATGACTAATGTAATCATGTTAACAATCTATAATCTGATTGGAACCTCCTTTATGTGTGGTTTCCAATTGAACAATAAGAGTTTATACTATACTTGTTTGACATACCATTAGTGGAACCTCTAACCTTGACATTTGTTATTATCATGGTTTAATCTTTACTTTAATATTCTATCTCCAAGTTCTCATCATCATCATCTTCTTCTTCTCTTTCTTTATTATTATTATTATTATTGTTGTTGTTGTTATTGTTGTTGTTATTACTATTATTATTGTTATTGCTATTATTGTTGTTGTTGTATTGTTGATATTTATAATTTGTACAATAACCTCCCTGTGGTTTGATCGGTTAACCTGATTAATTCAGATTGTTTTTCTTTTTCCTCATTACTTTTGTTTTTTCGATTTCAACTTTTAATATTATATGTCGTCTATGATGAAAAGGCTCAGGCCTTTAGTGTTTTTTTTTATGTCTTTCACTGTGGATTGCACAATACAATCCATGGTGAAAAAGTTGATTTTTTTTCTTTTTAATTAACTTTTTTTATTTAGTTTGTTGATATTAAATTGTTTTTCTATTTAGTTATTAGACTTTTATGATACATGATTAGTGCTCAAAAGTGCATTTTTATAATGGTTTTATATCATCATTTTGCACTTGAAGTATCAATAACTCCTTAACTAAAGTACGTTTTATAATAATCTATCTAATAATATAAGATACCTTTAATTTATGGTAAATATCCATTTTAAATGCAGGCCTATCACATAGATGAAAGGATTGATTGATGACCTTAATAACTTCAATTGCAAAGCCAAAGAGATGATCAAACTTAGAAAAGAGATGTCGGTACAATCCAAACTGGAATACTGTTCGGTAATTGAGTCATATCTAGAGCTATAAATCTCAGATTTAAGTCCATTTTATATGGATGGAAAGGTAAGACATAGGCCTCCAACTTTCATATGAAGCCCAAGATCTAAAAAGGCCATTTTCAAGTCCAAATTATTGCAACAACAAAGAAGCCCGAATCTGTCCTCCAGCCCGAGCACTGTTCAGTATTTTGGCCAAATCTAGAGTTCTAGAAGTCAAAATGAGCTGAATGTTTTACACAAGAAAGTTGAGATAATTTCCTAGAACTTTCATGTTTTCAAGTGGCTCTAATTTTGACGTCATCAATGACGTTTTGGGCAGACAAGAGAAGATAAGGATTGTCACCAAGTCAAGGGTTGACTATATACTCATCAATTAGTCATCAAATCAATAGTTCCCAATTTTGGCGTATAAAAGGAGGCATTTGCTATGCATTTAGGCATCTTGGTGTCTAGATCAAGATCATGCTCTTATTTTCTCTCTTTGTATTCTTTGTAATGTTTATGCTTTATTTTCATTAATATCAAGTTTATGCCTTTCATTTCTTTTCCTTTACTTTGTTAACTCTTATCTTATTTATGTTCTTATTTTGTTTATCTATTTTTTTTCTTTCATTATGTCTAGCTAAGTTAATTATGTGAAGGTGAAAAGGTTACACTAATGGTGTAAGAATAAGTATGGTATAAACTTAATATGGACTTTAATGTTTGATACTAACATGTTTTATATTTGTTATCTTGTTCATTCTTTAATACTTTGCTTGTTAAATGACTAATCTTGATTTATGTTGTATAACAATTGATACAACAAATGCTTGGCACTTTCATAGCCCATACTGTATGGTATAATCGATACCTGAGCTATGAAGGGATCTTGATTTGTTGTTAACATAAGTTATAATCATGAATGATTGACAAGATTTACAAGTATTACCATTAATCGAATAAGATGACTAATGTAATCATGTTAACAATTTATAATCTGATTGGAACCTCCTTTATGTGTGGTTTCCAATTGAATAATAAGAGTTTATATTATACTTGTTTGACATACCATTAGCGGTTCGACCCCGGTCTTGCCGAGTTATTTATTACTTCGACACTCCTGCACTTGGGAGAAGACATCAATATTTTTGTCGTGTCAATACGAATCTTAGGTTTGATGGGTTAACCCAATTAATTTAGATTTTCTTTCTTTTTTCTTCATTAGTTTCTTTTCTCTTGTTTCTTCTTCTTTTTTTTTCCCTTTCCTTTTATTCTGTTCTACACGTTCATGTGAGTGTGGTCACGTACATGAAGTGGTAGACTTTATAGGGTATCCTCATCATTTTCAGAAAATATGGCTGAAGAAGATAATCAATCACTTCATAATGAGAATAATGAGAATAACCATGCTAGAACACTTAGAGACCACATGAATCCAACTAGAACAAGTGCACTTCTTTTCATGGTTTAGAATTGGAAAATCCATACTTGCATTTAAGGGAATTTGAGGAGGTTTGTAACACATATAATAATCTAAATTGTAGCATGAACACCATCAGATTAAAGCTTTTTCCCTTTTTCATTAAAAGATAAAGCTAAAACATGGCTACAAAATTTGAGACCAGGATCCATTCGTGCTTGGGATGAAATACAACAACAGTTTTTAAAGAAGTTTTTTCCATCTCATAGAACAAACTCTTTCAAAAGACAAATCACCACTTTCACTCAAAAACCAAGAGAAACATTTTACCAATGTTGGGATAGGTATCGAGACTTACTTAGTACTTGCCTTCATCATGATTTTGAAACATAGAGATTAGTTTCATATTTTTATGAAGGGTTAACACCTAAAGATAGGCAAATGGTTGAATTGATGTGCAATGAAACTTTTGAAGATAAAGACCTAGATGAAGCAATGGAGTACTTAGACTTGTTAGCTGAAAATGCTCAAAATTAGGACACTACAGGTACTTATGAGGCACCGAGTAAAACTCAACCTCATACATCTAGTGGAGGTATGTACAACCTTAGGGAAGATCATGACCTTCAAGCCAAGTTTGCATCTTTAGCTAGAAAAGTTGAGGCACTAGAATTAAAAAAGAGTGGTCAATTAAAATCTGTTGAAAACATTGCATGTCAAATATGTGAAACAAATGAACACTCAACCGATAATTGTCCAACCTTGCCTTCTTTTAAGGAATGTCTCCATGAACAAGCCCATGTTTTAAACAGTTTCCAAAAGGCCAACCATAACCCATACTCACAAACATACAACCCTGGTTGGAGAAATCATCCAAATTTTAGCTGGGCACAAACTTCACAACCACCATTTCAAGCACACCATAATTTCTAAAATTCTCATGGATATGCACCTCCTTATGCTTCACCTCCTAAAAGAAATCTTGAGGAAACATTGCATTCATTCATTGAAAAGCAAGAGACAATCAATACTCAACTTGCTTAAAACATGACAGATTTTAAAGATACTCTTGCAAAATTAACATCTGCTCTCAGTTTCCAAGAGAAAGGTAAGTTTCCATCTTAACCATAATAAAATCCTAAAGGGCAATACAATGCAAATGCAAGTAGTTCCGAAAGCCAACATATGGATCAAGTCAAATCAGTCACTACTTTTCTCAGTGGTAAGGTTATTGAAAAACCCTCTCTTGAACTTTATAAGAAAGATGACGAGTCAATCTCTGAGGGTAAGGAAGGGGTTGAATCTGAAAATTACAAAGCAAAGACTAATTCTCCACTAGCACTTCCATTTCCTCAAGCCATGACCAAACAAAGGAAAATCAATCACAACTCTAAAATCTTTGAAATTTTCAAACAGGTAATAATCAATATACCTTTGCTGGATGCTATTAAACAGATTCCTTCCTATGCTAAATTTTTGAAAGATCTATGCACTGTGAAGAGGAAACTGAATGTGAAAAAGAAAGCCTTTCTAGCCGAACAAGTAAGTGTCATTCTTCAGAACAATAATGCTTTGAAATATAAAGACCCTGGTTGTCCTAAAATTTCTTGCTTTATTGGAGAGTATAAAATTGAAAGAGCCTTACTTGATCTTAGTGCTAGTGTGAATTTACTTCCATATTTAGTTTTTCAAAGTCTCAATCTAGGTGAGTTAAAACCAACTTCTATAACTCTTTTACTTGCCGATAGATCTGTAAAAGTACCTAGAGGAATAATTGAAGAGGTGTTAGTACAAGTCAATAAATTCATTTATCCTGTGGATTTTATTGTCTTAGACACACAACCTGTTGAGGCATGTAATTCATTTCCTGTTATTTTAGGACGTCCGTTTCTTGCAACTTCTAATGCATTGATTAATTGTAGGAATGGACTGATGAAGCTATCATTTGGAAACATGACATTGGAGATGAATATTTTCAACATTTGCAAGCAACCTGGAGATGATAATGATTTACAAGAAGTAGATCATATTGACGAATTAGTTTATGATCAACTTGAATCTACTTTAAGTAAAAATAAGTTGGATGAATCAGAAAATTTGCAAATGATTTATTCTAAGGAAGAAATGATGGATGAAAAAAGCATAAAAATGTTAATGCTGATCTTTTGTCAACAGTGACAACAAATTCGACATCTGACATCACACCAATCAATGATTACTTTCCTAATGAATCCTTACTTTCTCTTAATCTAATGCCTTGGTATGATAAAAATATTAATTTTCTTGCTTTAGGAGATTTGCCAGCTGATTGGAGTACCAAAAACAAAGAAAAGTTTTTGAACGAAGTGAAGAACTTTTATGGTGATGACCTTAACTTATTCAAATATTGTCCTGATCAAATATTTCAAAGATTCATTTCCGACAATAAGGTAAGTAGTGTCATTAAACTTTGTCATTCTGAATCATGTGGAAGTGATTTCTTGTCAAATAAGACTGCTGCAAAAATCTTTCAAAATAGATTTTATTGGCCCACTATGTTCAAAGACACGCATGCATTCTGCAAAACTTGTGAAAATGATCAAAAAGTTGATATTGGTCAAAAAGTTGATACTAGTCAAAAAGTTTTATTTTATAATTCTCAACTCCATACATTCGCTAGAGAGCTAAGACCAAGATGGAGGAATTCTTATGGGGCCTATGATATTGAGAATTCAATGAATGATAATGATTTTAAGGAAAATAAACATCGTTTGAAAGCTTACTTTGATAATTTTCCTAGTGAAAATGAATCAACTAGTTTGAATGATCTTGTAGATAAAGGTTGATTATTTTATTTTTCTCACATTGTTTTTGTGTTTCTTTTTGAGTGATTTTTGCTAGTTTCTCTCACCCCAGTCAAATGGTGGATAACGGTACTCTATGACTTAAGTCGGTTCTTTCAGTTTCCCCACAATAACTAATATCTGTATATACATTTCTGTAATTTTTTTTGAATTTCTTTTTCAATTCTTCTTTGAAAATGGACACTAATCTTGCAAAATTAAAAAAGTATTTTCCCACTCTGCCTCAGAATGCGATTACAAAAATTTACCGTGCTAGATGTGTAAGATTGAGATTACTAATGAATCATGGAATTCTTGAAGATATTCACAGGTTGAGTGAAGCAAAAGTTTAATTATCAGGTGAGTTCTCTAACTCTTTCATTTCACACATGGTTGGAACAGGTAAAAACACCTTTGTAAAGAAACGTCGTGCAAAACGACTGAAAGTTTGTCATCGATGTGCTAGATGGACTTGTAATACACAGTGTCGTTCTTTAAGAATGGTATCTATAAACCGTGAAAATAAAATACAATTCATTAAGGATGGTCTGAGTAAAGAGTCTTTAGATAACCTTCTATTGACTCTTGAGACGCATCCTAGTGGAGATGTGCATCGTGCAATTCATGATTTATGGCCGCTATTTCATAAAGAACATGATCGACTTAGTCTTAGGAATCTGACTAAAAAAGACCCTGTTTATCAGTTTTTAAGAAAACTGGATGGGAAGCCTAGCCCCGACCCATAGAGGGCGTTTAAGCTGTTCTTGGATGTAAAACCAAAGGAAGATGTGAGCCATAATCACAACTACCTGTACATACATATGCTCTTTGTGTCTTTTGGTTTTATTATTGTGTTTTGTTATTACTTATATTTGTTTCAGCATGTTTCAAGTTTGTCAGTGTTCATTATTTCAGGTGATATCTTCTATACTCTATCTTTCTACCTTTAAACATTGAGAACAATGTTTGGTTTTAGTTGGGAGGAAAGGGTAGTAGCAAAAAAAAAACTGTATTTTCTATTTCATAAAGCATGTGCAAAATGATTGTTACTATGATGGCAGAGTAAGGAGAATCTTTGATGACTCTTGAGACGCATCTTAGTAATCATTCGTAACAAGGTCTATCATAATACTTCTTGAAATATTCAGATTTACAAACTCTTGCATTGTTATCATTTAAGTATGCTCATATACTTATTTAACATGTATTTTTAAACCTTAATTTACACACACACACTTCAACATATGATTGTGGGTTGCATATTGGATTATTACATTATTAATCTTAATTTACACACACACACTTAAACATATGATTGTGGGTTGCATATTGGATTATTACATTATTTATGTTCTTTTGTTAAAGGTAACAACTAAGGGAAATGGATAGTATATAATTAAAAAAACAAAAAAAAAAGAGAAAAAGAAAGAGAAAAAGAAAAAAAATGAATGATAATAATAAAAATATTGATAAGTTTGGTTTCGTAGCCTCCCTAACCTAAACAATTAAGCCTGAAGGGGTGTTTTAACACCTAATACCCTAAAGTCAACTAACTTGGGAGCTATTAGCCCAACGCTTGTTACATGGGTTGAGGAGAAAAGCTTAAGGGAATTAAACATTGCACTATCTATATCAGTATCTGCGACCCGAGTTACTAAACTTGTAGGGGTGTCTTAACACCTAATGTCCTAAGACCAACTGGTCTGGGAGTCATTAGCTGAAAGCTCGTTATACGGGTTAAAGATGCATGGTGTTTTAAATTATATGTATATACATTAAAAAAAACAAAAAAGAAAGAAAGAAAAGAAGACAAAAATAATAATCTCAACCCAAGGAAGTTAACCTTAAACATTAGAATAAAAATTTTGTTTTCTTTCAAGAAAAGCCCCATAATTATGTGTTGATGCATTCACCACAAAAGAAAGGTTTATGAATATCTTGTTAAGAGGTATGGAGCAGGTATATAAATCTAACAAGAGTTTGTTTATCTGGATAGAGTAATGGAAGTTAAATGATGAATACCTTGTTTTATGGAATTTGCAAATTATTTTTCTATTTTAACGCTTTGATTACTAGGGACTAGTAATAAGCTAGTTGGAGGGTATAATTAGTACTCAAAAATATATTTTTATAATGGTTTTATATCATCGTTTTGCACTTTAAGTATCAATAACTCTTTAACTAAAGTATGTTTTGTAATAATCTATCTAATAATATAAGATACCTTTATTTTATGGTAAATATCCATTTTAATTGCAGGCCTATCACATAAATGAAAGGATTGATTGATGACTTTAAGAACTTCAACAGCAAAGGTAAAGAGATGATCAAACTTAGAAAAGAGATGTCGATGTAATCCAAACTAAAACACTGTTCGGTAATTGGGTCATATTTGGAGCTATAGATCTTAGATTTAGGTTTACTTTATATTGATTGAAAGGTAAGACATAGGCCTACAACTTTCATATGGAGCCCAAGATCTAAAAAGGTCATTTTCAAGTCCAAATTATAGCAACAACAAAGAAGCCCGAATTTGTTCTCCAGCCCGATCACTGTTTAGTATTGTGGCCATATCTAGAGTTCTAGTAGTCGAAATGAGCTGAATGTTTTACACAAGAAAGCTGAGATAATTTCCTAGAACTTTCATGTTTTGAAGTGGCTTTAATTTTGACGTCATCAATGACGTTTTGGGCAGACAAGAGAAGATAAGGATTGTCACCAAGTCAAGGGTTGGCCATCTACTCATCAATTAGTCATCAAATCAATAGTTCTCAATTTTGGCCTATAAAAGGAGGCATTTGCCATGCATTTAGGCATCTTGGTGTCCAGATCAAGATCATGCTCTTGTTTTCTGTCTTTGTATTCTTTATGTTTTGTTTTCATTAATATCAAGTTTATGCCTTTCATTTCCTTTCCTTTGCTTTGTTAATTCTTATCTTATTTATGTTCTTATTTTGTTTATCTATTTTTCTTTCTTCCATTATGTCTAGCTAAGTTAATTATGTCAAGGTGAAAAGGTTTCATTAATGGTGTAAGAATAAGTATGGTATAAACTTAATATGGACTTTAATGTTTGATACTAGCATGTTTTGTATTTGTTATCTTGTTCACTCTTTAATACTTTGCTTGTTAAATGACTAATCTTGATTTATGTTGTATAACACTTGGTACAACAAATGCTTGGCACTTTCATAACCCATACTGTATAGTATAAACGACACCTGAGCTATTAAAGGAACTTGATTTGTTGTTAACATAAGTTATAATCATGAATACTTGGCGAGATTTACAAGTATTAGCATTAATTGAATAAGATGACTAATGTAATCATGTTAACAATTTATAATCTGATTGGAACCTCCTTTATGTGTGGTTTCCAATTGAATAATAAGAGTTTATATTATACTTGTTTGACATACCATTAGTGGAATCTCTAACCTTGACATTTGTTATTATCATTGTTTAATCTTGACATTAATATTTCATCTCAAAGTTCTCATCTTTTTCTTCTTCTTCTCCTTCTTTTTCTTTATTATTAGTATTACTATTATTGTTGTTGTTGTTGTTGTTGTTTATAATTTGTACAATTAACCTCTCTATGGTTCGACCTCGGTCTTGCCGGGTTATTTATTACTTCGACACTCTTGCACTTGGAAGAAAATATCAATCTTTTCGTCGTGTCAATGCAAATCTTTGGTTTGATGGGTTAACCCAATTAATTTAGATTTTCTTTCTTTTTTCTTCATTAGTTTTTTTCATGTTGGTTTTTTCTTTGTTTTGTTATTTTAATTAATGTATTTAAGTATCATACTTTTATGACACAACTTTGTAGTTAAATCTATATCCAAAACTATTTGGTTTGGTATTGCAGTCAAATTCATTTAAACTTGAATTTTTCAAGTTTAATGTTATTATAAATGTTGTTCTTAAATCTGGTATTACGGTCAAACCTAAAACTCTTGATATAAGTTTATAAAAAAAATCTAATACTTTTAAATTTTTTTTTTAATTTTTTTAATGTTAAAAAAATAACCCGCAGTGGGGATAATTTAACTAATATATTAAACAAAAGGTGGAAATTAAAGGCAAATGACAAAAGTTCACAAAAGGGAGAGAAGAAACTAGCCAATTAGATTAGTTTTTCTAAAAAGATACACAATAGAGTAGCCGTTTAAATCATATCAAATTAATTAATTATATAGTTAATTCGATAATCTTTCGAATATAAGAATTGTCAATCCCCTGGGATATGCTAGCATAAATCCAAAAGGGGTCCAATAATTTAGCTTCCAGGCTAAATCAACTCTATCATCAATAATTGGCACGATTCAAGAGCTGGTGTGATCTGCGACAGTAAACTTTCAGGCAGAGAAAATTAACACCTCGTTGATTGTAAATTTTAAATAAAAGAACTCTATAATAAAGGAATCGAATTCCATGACGCCATGCAATGGCCCAAAAAATGAATGGGGTTTCTGTTCGTGCTGCTGCTGTTATTGATCTGATTCTGATATGACTCTACATAGAGGCCTATGCAGCTATAGCCCGTAGACAACCCATCACCGACTCATTTTGTTGACAAATATAAATAATCCAAATAAACTCCTTATTTTGAAATGAACAAATTCATGTGCAGGCTGTGCTTTGCAAATATAGATTGTCAGTATCCCCTCTGGTTCTTATTAGACAGGCGTGGGAGTGATTCTCGGCACGAGTTTTCTTTGAGGGCGTCGATAGTTCTTCGTCGTTTCGGCAAGTTTTTAACAAAAAGGAAAAAATAAAATAAAATAAATTCTTAAAGCTAACATGTAAGAGTATCCCTAAAATATAGGTCATTTTAATTAACGCCCTTGAACTACTATTTATTTATTTCAACACTCGAACTATTAGCTGTTTTGATTGACATTCAATCCATAAATTTATGTTATTAAAAATAATGAGAGTTACACATGTTTCCTTATAAATTATCTAAACGTCTTAAAAATGAATTAAAAAACTAAGAGTTTAAATTCATTTAAAATTATTACACACATAATATGATAAAATTATTGTAATGAAGCCAAAGATATTTGAGAGTATGATATAAATTGCTTTTGAAAATATTTTGTTTAATAATATTTTAAAATAATATATTTAAAACAAATAGTTTTGATATCAACATATTAAAACAATTAAGTAATATAAAAAATTAATTTAAAAAAAATCAAATTTTGATGAAAATAACATTCAAACTCAATTCTAAATGGGGTCTAAACCTAGATAGCTATGTTTTTTTAGTATTTTTCTAAAAAGATACATGACTTGCATACTGGTTTTTATAGAAGGTTCATCAAAAATTTTAGTGTGATATCTAAGCCTTTAAGTAAGTTTCTAACAAAGGATACTATTTTTGAATGAACTGAACATTGTGAAGAAACCTTTGTTAAATTTAAAAACTTGTTTACTTGTTCTCCTCTCATTCAACCTTCTAATTGGTTATTACCTTTTGAAATAATGTGTGATGCTGGTGATTATGTTGTAGGTGCTGTTTTACGACAAATAAAAGATAAGAAATCTTATGTAATTTACTATGCAAGAAGTAAAACTTTAAATAGTGCTCAAATGAATTATACCACCACTGAAAAAAATTACTTGCAGTAATATTTGCATGTGAAAAATTCAGGTTTTTTCTTGTTGGCTCACCTGTTGTTGTTTTTAGTGATCATGCAGCATTGAAATATCTTCTTTCTAAGAAAAATTCTAAGGTTAGATTGGTGCGGTGGATTTTGTTACTTTAAGAATTTGATATCACAATCAAAGATAAGAAAGACAATGAAGATATTGTTGTAGATCACTTGTCAAAATTGACAATAGATTCGAAAACTGACATCACACCAATCGATAACTACTTTACTAATGAATCTTTACTTTCTGTCTCTACAATGCCTTGGTTTGCTAATATTATCAATTTTCTTGTTTCGGGACAATTACCAGCTCATTGGATTACCTAAGATAAAAGAAAGTTCTTGAATGAAGTGAAGAACTTTTATTGGGATGACCCTTATTTATTCAAATATTGTTCTGATCAATATTTTGAAGATGCATTCTTGACAATGAGGTAAGTAGTGTCATTAAATTTTTTCATTTTAAGACATGTGGGGCCCATTTCTTGTTAATAAAGACAATTGCAAAAATCTTACAAAGTGGATTTTATTGGCTCACCATGTTCAAAGACTCTCATGCATTCTGCAAGTCTTGTTAAAATTGTCAAAAGTTGGGACCTATTTCAAAACATCACATAATGCCTTTAAATCCTATTATTGTTATTGAGATCTTTGACTGCTAGGGTATAGATTTTATGGGTCCATTCTCTCCATCATTTGGTTTCTTATACATATTAGTTGCAGTAAATTATGTTTCAAAACGGATAGATGTAATTTCAAGTTGAAACAATGATCACAAAATAGTGATAAAGGTTTTAAAAGAAAATATTTTGAGTCGATTTGGAGTCTCTCGAGCCATAATAAGTGATGGTGGAACATATTTCTACAATAAGCCATTTGAGTCTTTAATGAAGAAATATGAAATCACACATAAAGTTGTCACCCCTTATCACCCTCAAACAAGTGGACAAGTAGAGTTTGTTAATAGGGAGATCAAACATATTTTGGAGAAAACAATGAACCCTAATAGGAAAGACTGGTCTTTAAGACTTAATGATGCACTTTGGGCTTATCGAACTGCTTATAAAACATCATTGGGTATGTCACCTTACAAACTAGTCTATGAAAAACCTTGTCACTTGCTTGTGAAACTTGAACATAAAGCTTATTGGGCTATTAAAGTTTTCAATTCAAATCTGGATGATGCTAGTCAACAGCGAAAATTACAAATAAATAAGCTTGAGGACATAAGAAATGATGCATATGAAAATTCAAGAATTTATAAAGCAAGAATTAAAGAGTTTCATGACAAGAAAATACTGAGAAAAACATTCAATGTTGGTCAAAAAGTCTTGCTTTATAATTCTCAATTGGATTTATTTCTTGGAAAATTAAGATCAAGATGGAGCGGTCCATTTATTGTGAAACATGTGTATCCATATGGGGCCTACGACATCGAGAATCCAAAGAATGATAATGTTTTCAAGGTAAATGGACATCGTCTGAAAGTTTACTTTGATAATTTTTTAGTTGAACATGACTCTATTGAATTGGGTGATCCTGTATATAAAGATTGGTTTTTTTTTTATGTTTTTTTTTAGTGATTTTTGCTAGTTTCTCTTATCCCGGTCAAATGGTAGATAACGGTACTCCGTGACTTAAGTCGGTTCTTTCAGTTTCCCACAATAACTGATATCTGTATATATATTTGTGCAATTCTTTGAATCTCTCTTCCAATTCTCATTTGAAAATGGACACTAATCTTGAAAAATTGAAAAAGTATCTTCCCACTCTGCCTCATAATGTGATTACAAAAATTTACCGTGCTAGATGTCCAAGATTGAGATTGTTAATGAATCATGGAATTCCCGAAATATTCGCTGGTTGATTAAAGCAAAGGTTTGATTATTAAGTGAGTCCTCTAACTCCTTCATTTCACACATACTGGGAACAAGTAAAAGCACTTTTGCAAAGAAACTTCATGCAAAACGACTGAAAGACTATTGTCGTTATGCTAGATGGACTTGTAATACACAATGTTGTTTTTTAAGAATGATATCTATAAACTATGAAGATAAAATACAATTCATTAATGATGGCCTGCGTAAGGAGTCTTTAAATAATCTTCTATTGACTCTTGAGACGCATCCTAGTAGAGATGTGCATCGTGTAATTCATGATTTATGACCACTATTTCATAAAGAACATGATCGACTTAGTCTTGAGAATCTGATTAAAAAAGACCCTATTTGCTAGTTTTTAAGAAAACTGGATGAGAAGCCTATCCCCGACCTATAAAGGGCGTTTAAGTCGTTCTTGGATGTAAAACCAACGGAAGATGTGAGCCACAATCACAATTACTTGTACATACACATGCTTTTTCAAAAGTAAATAAATAAATAAATAAAGAGAGTGTGTGTTTGTGAGACTCTAGCTAGCCTACATATAGGTGGTATAATTGCCTTTCTAATTCTCATCTATAAAATCCTCTCTTCCTTCCTTTCATTTCCACTCAACCCATACATTCAATAAATATAGAAGTGTGTAGAAATGGCAAGTTCCTCAGGTCATCAGATAAAAAATATTTGTATTTTTGGTGGATCTAGTCCTGAGAAAGAAAAGAAGTTTTTAGAATCAGCAAATCATCTTGGTCAAGTGCTAGCTGAGAGAAAGATTCATTTAGTTTATGGGGAAGGCAGTCTTGGATTAATAAGAGTTGTGTCAATAGCTGTATTTTTAGGAGGTAGTCAAGTTTTGAGGGTTGTCCCCGAAGCTTTAGCACAAGGGGACATCATTGGAAAAATAATTAGAGAGCAACTTCAGGTCTCCACAATGTCTGCTCGAATAAATGCAATGTTTAACCTTATTGATGCCTTCATTACCTTACTAGGTGGTCCAACCATATTAGAAGAGATCTTTCATATTTCCTCTTGAGCTCAACTGCACATTCACCATAAATCCATAGATTTGTTAAATGTTAATGGTTATTATGATAAGTTGTTATCTTTTCTTGATCATGCTGTGGAACAGAAATTTCTAACATCTTCTGCACGACAAATCATAATCTCTACTACTACTGTTGAACAATTGATTGACCAACTACAATCTTTCATTCCTCTAATTGATCTTTCGATAAGTCGCATAAATTGATCAATTAAGGAAAGCTGTAAAAAGCTTAGATTGGATTTGAGCCTTCATTTATGAATCTTTGTGTCTTTTGGTTTTATTATTGTGTTTTGTTATTACCTATATTTGTTTCAGTGTGTTTCAGGTTTGTTAGTGTTCATTATTTCAGGTGATATCTTCTATACTCTATCTTTTTACCTTTAAACATTGAGGACAATGTCTTGTTTTAGTTGGTGGAAGAGAATAGTAGCTAAAAAAAAAAACTGTGTTTTATATTTCATAAAGCATGTGCAAAATGGTTGATACTATGATGACAGAGTAAGAAGAACTTTTTATGACTCTTGAGACGCATCTTAGTAATCATTCGTAACAAGGTTTGTCATAATACTTCTTGAAATATTTAGATTTACAAACTCTCGTATTATTATCACTTAATTCTGCTATATAGTTATTTAACATGTATTCTTAAACCTTAATTTACACACACACACTTTAAAAATATGATTGTGGGTTGCATATTGGATTATTACATTATTTATGTTTTTTTGTTAAAGGTAACAACGAAGAAAAATGGATAGTATATAATTAAAAAAACAACAAAAAAGAAAAAAGAAAAAAATGGTAATAATAAAAATATAGATAAGTTTGGTTTCGTAGTCTCCCTAACCTAAGCAATTAAGCCCGAAGGGGTATTTTAACACATAATACCCTAAAGTTAACTGAAATGGCAGCTATTGACGCAATAGTTGTTACATAGGTTAAGGAGAAAAGCTTAAGGGAATCAAACATTGCACTATCTACATATCAGTATCTGCGACCCGAGTTACTAAGCTCCTAGGGATGTTTGAACACCTAATGCCTTAAGACCAATTGGTCTAGGAGTTATTAGTTGAAAGCTTGTTACATGGGTTAAAGATGCATGGTGTTTTAAATTATATGTATATATATTAAAAAAGAAAAAAGAAGATAAAAATAATAATCCCAACCCAAGGAAGTTAACCTTAAACACTAGAACACAAATTTTGTTTTCTTCTAAGAAAAGCTCTATAATTATATGTTGATAAATTGAGCACAAAAGAAAGGTTTATGAATATCTTGTTAAGAGGTATTGAGCAGCTATATAAATTTAATGAGAGTTTGTTTATTTGGATAGATTAATGGAAGTTAAATTATGACTACCTTATTTTGTGGAATTTGTAAAGTATTTTTCTATTTTAACGCTTTGATTACTAGGGACTAGTAATAAGCTAGTTGGGGGGTGTCATTGATACTTAAAAGTGTATTTTTATCAAGGTTTTATATCATCATTTTGCACTTGAAGTATTAATAACTCTTTAATTAAAGCATGTTTTATAATAATATATCTAATAATATCAAATACCTTTAATTTGTGGTAAATGTTCATTTTAAATATAGGTCTATCACATAAATAAAAGGATTGATTGATGAATTTAAGAATTGAAATTGAAAGGATAAAGAGTGGCCAAACTTAGAAAAGAGATGTCGGTGCAATATAAACCAGAACACTGTTTGGTAATTGGGTCATATCTAGAGCTCTAAATCTCAGATTTAGATCTTCCATATATGGATGAAAAGGTAAGTCATAGGCCTACAACTTTCATATGGAGCCTAAGATCTAAAAAGACCATTTTGAAGTCCAAATTGTTGCAACAAAAAAGAAGCCCGAATTTGTCCTCTAGCCCGAGTACTGTTCAGTATTTTGGCCATATCTGGAGTTCTAGAAGTCAAAATGAGCTGATGTTTTTACATAAGAAAGATGAGATAATTTCTTATAACTTTCATGTTTCAAGTAGCTCTAATTTTGACGTTATCAATGATGTTTTGGGCAGACAAGAGAAGATAAGGATTGTCACCAAGTCAAGAGTTGACCACCTACTCATCAATTAGTCATCAAATCAATACTTCCTAATTTCGGCCTATAAAAGGAGGCATTTACCATGCATTTAGGCATCTTGGTTTCCAGATCAAGATCATGCTTTTGCTTTCTCTCTTTGTATTTTTTTTGTAATGTTTATGCTTTGCTTTCATTAATATCAAGTTTATGCCTTTCATTTCCTTTCGTTTACTTATTTAACTTTTATCTTATTTATGTTATTATTTTGTTTATCTATTTTTCTTTCTTTTATTATGTCTAGCTACGTTTATTATGTCAAGGTGAAAAGGTTGCACTAACGGTGTAAGAATAAGTATAGTGTAAACACAATATGGACTTTAATGTTTGATACTAACATGTTTTGTATTTGTTATGTTGTTCACTTTTTAATACTTTGCTTGTTAAATGACTAATCTTGATTTATGTTGTATAACACTTGGTACAACAACTGCTTGGCACTTTCATAGCCCATATAGTATGGTATAACCGACACCGGAGCGATGAAAGGAACTTGATTTGTTGTTATCGTAAATTATAATCATGAATCGTTGACGCAATTTACAAGTATTAACATTAATTGAATAAGATGACTAATGTAATTATGTTAACAATCTATAATCTAATTGGAATCTCCTTTGTATGTGGTTTCCAATTGAATAATAAGAGTTTATACCATACTTGTTTGACATACCATTAGTGGATTCTCTAACCTTGACATTGTTTGTTATCGTTGTTTAATCTTTACTTTAATTTTCCATCTTAAAGTTCTCATCAATTTTTCTTCTTCTTCTTCTTCTTTATTATTGCTATTATTATTAGTATTATTATTACTACTACTACTATTACTACTAGTAGTATTATTATTGTTGTTGTTATTGTTACCATTGTTGTTGTTTATAATTTGTACAATTAACCTCCATGTGGTTCGATCCCGGTCTTGCCGGGTTATTTATTACTTCAACACTCTTATACTTGGAAGAAGACAACAATCTTTTAGTCGTGTCAATTTGGGTTTAAAAAATTGAGGAAGATTTGTTGACCTTTGAGTTATATATTTATGTTTTTATATATTTTAATAATAAGATTAAAATGAAAATTGAACAAATAAAATGCACATACTTTATTATACATTTATTTAAAAGAATTGATTAAAAACCTGATAGATAATTATAAACATTTTGCTATAAAATAATGTCATTTGGGCTAAAAATGTTGGAGTCACATATTAAAAGATAATGGTAACCCTGTTCCATGATTTAATGCACCAAGAAGTGGAGGTTTACATGGATAACATTCTTGCAATATCCAAAAAGGAAAAAGATTATGTGCAAGTATTAAGGAAATTATTTGAAAGGTAGTAAAAATACCAATTAAAGCTGAATCCTGCAAAATATTCATTTGGAGTAAAAACAAAAAAATTATTAGGCTTTATAGTGAGTGATCAAGAAATAGAAGTTGATCCTAATAAAGCCAAAGCTATTCAGGAGATGCTTGCACCTAAGGCAGAAAAGGAAGAAAGAAGTATTCTTGGGCACCTAAATTACATAGCTTGGTTTATATCTCAGTTAATAGTGACCTATGAGCTAATTTTTTGTTTGCTTGGAAAAAAAATCTTTGAGTATAGGACAATGATTGTCAAGAAGCCTTTGATAAAATAAAAAGGTACTTGCAAAATCCACCACTATTAGTACCTCTAACATTGGGGAGGCCTTTAATCTTATATTTGACATTAATAGAAACAATTATAGGTTGTGTGCTAGAATAATATAATGAGTCATAAGAAAAGAGCAAGTTATTTACTACATGAGTAAAAAATTAAATGACTATGAATCAATTGAAAGGTTGTGTTATGCCTTGGTTTGGAGAGCGAAAAAACTCAGGCAGTATATGTTGTACTACACAACTTGGTTGATTTAAAAGTTAGATTCGCTGAAATATATCTATGAAAAACCTATTTGTCAAATAGTGTAGCAAGATGGCAATTGTTGTTGGCAGAATATGATATTATCTTTATGATAAGAAAAGTTGTAAAAGAAAATGTAATTGTTGATCATCTTGCAGATCATGCCATAAAGAAATATAAGCTATTAAAATTTAACCTCGCAAATAAAGATGTGATAATAATCGAGAATATAGGTGGAGAAAGTGATACATGGACCCTTTACTTTGATGGTGCTGTAAATGTATCAGGAAATAGGGCAGGAGCAGTAGTAATTTCCCTAAAAAATAAATAGCATCTTGTTTTAGCAAGGTTACTGTTTGAATGTACCAAGAATACGGTCGAGTATGAAGCTTGCATTATTGGCCTAAAAGCTACTGTAGAACTTAAAGTCAAGAAGATTGAGATCTTCAGGGATTTCTTACTAATCTTCTGCCAAGTCAAAGGTGAGTAGCAAACCATAGATAAGAAATTGAAACTATATCAAAATTATCTCTTGAGATTAGCTAATGAATTTAAAGAGATCAAATTCACCCATATAAGCAAAGATAACAATCAGTTTGCTGATACCTTGGTAACCTTAGCTTCAATGATATAAGTCGATACTGAAAGCAAGGTCCAACCAATATATATCGAAGTTAAAAGCTTACAAGCCCATTGTTGTTTAATTGAGGAATCTCCTAATGGGAAACCATGGTATAATGACATCAAGAAGTTTCTCCAATATCAAGAATACCATCAAAGGATTTCTAAGAAAGATGAAAAGACTTTGAGGAGAATGACCATGAAGTTTTACTTAGATAGAGAAATTCTATATAAAAGGTCATTTGATGGGACTCTACTTAGTTGTTTGAATGAAAATGAGATTGAACAAGCATTAAAAGAATTCCAAGAGGGGATTTGTGCTGCATATGCTAATGGGCATACAATGGTTAAGCAAATACAAATGTCGGGATATTTCTGGTTAACCATGGAGAGAGATTGTATAGACTATGTTAGAAAATGCCATAAGTGTCAGATATATGGTGATATAATAAATACGCCTCCAACACCTCTGTACAATATGATCTCACATTAGCCTTTCAATATGTGGGGTTTGGATGTTATAGGGCTAATCAACCCTAAAGCAAGCAATGAGTGTAGATTCATTCTGGTAGCCATCAACTACTTTACTAAGTGGGTAGAAGCCAATTCTTATGCTAGAAAGTAGTCAAGAAATTCATTGAAAAGAATTTGGTATGTTATAGTTTGCTAGTAAAATTGAAAACTGATAACGCTTGGAATTTTATAGGGAAGCTAATTAGCGCACTATACACTAAATGGAAGATTAAACACCTTAATTCTTTCCTTTATAAACCGTACATGAATGGGGTAGTTGAAGCAGCTAATGAGAATCTAAAAAAGATCATCCAAAAAATGGTGGTCACTTATAAAGATTGGCATGAGATGCTCACATACGGATTTGATGCATACCGCACCATAGTTAGAACTTTTACCAATGCAACCTTATATTCTTTAGTATATGGAATGGAGGTGGTTATGTCCTTAGAAGTATAAATCCTATCATTGCAGATCCTGAAGAATGTAGAACTGGATAAATCAGAATGCGCGAGGTTAAGATTTGAGCAGCTAGATTTGATTGATGAAAGAAGACTAGTAGCTATTTGCCATCACCAATTACACCAAAATAGGATAGTGAAGGCTTACAACAAGAAAGTCAAACCAAGGGTGTTTAAGGAGGGGGATTTGGTATTAAAGAAGATCTCACTAGCATTTAAAGAAGATCAAAGTATGTGGGCACCAAACGATAAAAAGCCATATGTGGTGAGAAAGGCTTTTTCTAGAGGGGCCTCAATTCTAACTAATATGAATGGAAAGGGATCTACCTAGGCCTGTAAACCCTGATATTGTAAAGAAGTACTATGCCAAATGTATTTACCTTTATCAATTAATAAAATTAAAGATTGGCCAAGGTTTTTTTAGTGTGTTTTTCCTAAAAACAATTATGCATGATCTCATGTTTTCATAAGCCTTTTTGGGAAAAAAAAGTTTTAATAAAAAATCAAATTGGTATTTGCTTTAACAAACAAGTTTTGAAAATTCAAGTGATATCCTAACACCCATAAAAACTGAAAGACAACCCAAACACCATGAGATGACTTCAAAGCTAAGTTTTGATTGCATGAATAATGAGAAATCATTTTTCATGTTCACATAAAAAAGAAGAAGCAAAGCTTACCAATTCTAAGTGCTTGCATTTGAAATGAAGAAAGACCATCTTTGATCATCCTTTCACAAGTTCTAAAAATCCCTTACTGTCCTTTTTTAAGTCTAATGTATTTTTCTTGAAATATAACCTTGGCTAGGATCACACCCTATACTAGAGGGCAAGTGCAAAAAAGCTTTAATTACTAAAAGTTCCCAAACAATTCTGAGGGGCATGAAAAAAGTTCTTAACGATAAAAGTGCCTAAATAACACTAAGGGACATGAAAGAAAATCCTCAATGAATAAAATGCCCAAACAAAGTTGGGGGGCATGAAAGAGTCTTAAAAATATTTAAGCATGCTATAAAATCACTAATATAATGATGCTCAAAATAAAAAAAAAAGAAAAAGCCTAATATTGGGAGGGCACCATCAACCATTTTGCAAATCTATGGTCTAAAAAATCCATGAAAAAAGGGGTTCGAAATGTAAACACTAGTAATCCTTAGTTTTGAAGTCCCTTAAACACCTCTTAAGCCTATAAATATCCTTTTTCTTCATAGCCAATAACCGAAACCTATGTTATATGCCCAATCAAGCTTTTTCTAATCAAAGGCAGGCAATTTGGATCAGTAGACCTTGCTTTTCCATATGAAACAAGTCATTATTCATGCAAGTGATTAATACTTAAAAGTGCATTTTTATCAAGATTTTATGTCATCAAGTGCACCATCATGTATAGTTTTTCCTCCTAATGCATCTCATTTTAATTTTAAGCCAGACATTATTCAACTTTACCTTCTTTTCATGGCTTAGATTTAGAAAATCCATACTTGTATTTACAGGAATTTGAAGAGGTCTGTAACACATATAATGATTTAAATTATAGCATGAACACCATCAGATTAAAACTTTTTCCTTTTTCATTAGAAGATAAAGCTAAAAAATGGCTACAAAATTTAAAACCAGGATCCATTCGTGCTTGGGATGAAATGCAACAATAGTTTTTAAAGAAGTTTTTCCTATCTCACAAAACAAACTCTTTCAAAAGATAAATCACTAGTTTCACTCAAAAACCAAGAGAAACATTTTATCAATGTTGAGATAGGTATCGAGACTTGCTCAATACTTGCCTTTATAATGGTTTTGAAACATGGAGATTGGTTTCATATTTTTATAAAGGGTTAACACCTAGAGATAGGCAAATGATTGAATTGATGTGCAATGGAACTTTTGAAGAGAAAGACCCTAATGAAGCAATAGAGTACTTAGACTTGTTAGCTGAAAATGCTCAAAATTAGGACACCGTGGGTATTTATGAAGCACCGAGTAAAACTCAACCTCATACATCTAGTGGAGGTATGTACAACCTTAGGGAAGATCATGACCTGCAAGCCAAGTTTGCATCTTTAGCTAGAAAAGTTGAGGCACTAGAATTGAAAAGGAGTGGTCAATTAAAATCTGTTGAAAACATTGCATGTCAAATATGTGAAACAAATGAACACTCAACCAATAACTATCCAACCTTGCCTTCTTTTAAGGAATATCTCCATGAACAAGCCTATGCTTTAAATAGTTTTCAAAGGGCTAACCACAACCCATACTCATAAACATACAACCCTGGTTGGAGAAATCATCCAAATTTTAGCTGGAAGAGTGATGCACAAACTTCACAACCACCATTTCAAGCACACCATAATTTCCAAAATTCTCATAGATATGCATCTCTTTATGCTCCACCTCCTAGAGGAAATCTTGAGGAAATATTGCATGCATTCATTGAAAGCAAGAGACAATCAATACTCAACTTGCTCAAAACATGATAGATTTCAAAGATACTCTTGCAAAATTGACATTTGCTCTTAGTTTTCAATGCCTTAGTATGATAAAAATATCAATTTTCTTGCTTTAGGAGATTTGTCAACTAAATGGACTACCCAAGATAAAAAAAAAATTTAAACGAAGTTAAGAACTTTTATTGGGATGACCCTAACTTATTCAAATATTGTCTTAATCAAATATTTCAAAGATTCATTCCCGACAATGAGGTAAGTAGTGTTATTAAACTTTATCATTCTAAAGCATGTAGGAGTTATTTTTCATAAAAAAAGACAGCTATAAAAATATTTCAAAATGGATTTTATTGGCCCACTATATCTAAGGACACGTTTGCATTCTGCAAAACTTGTGAAAATTATCAAAAAGATGATACTGGTCAAAAAGTTTTGTTTTATAATTCTTAACTCCATTTATTCCCTAGAGAGCTAAGATCAAGATGGGGTAGTTCATTTATTAAGAAAAATGTGTATTCTTATGAGGCCTTTGATATTAAGAATTCAATAAATGATAATATTTTTAAGAAAATGGACTTCGTTGCAAAGTTTACTTTGATAATTTTCCTAGTGAAAATGAATCAATTGGTTTGAATGATCTTGTAGATAAAGGTTGATTATTTTGTTTTTCTCACATTATTTTTGTATTTCTTTTTGAGTGATTTTTGCTAGTTTCTCTCACCTCGGTGAAATGGTGGATAACGGTACTCCATGACTTAAGTCTGTTTTTTCAGTTTCCTATAATAACTAATATCTGTGTATATATTTATGTAATTCTTTGAATCTCTTTTCCAATTTTTATTTGAAAATGGATACTAATCTTGAAAAATTAAAAAAGTATTTTCCTGCTTTGCCTTAGAATGTGATTATAAAAATTTATCATGCTAGAAGTGCAAGATTGAGGTTATTAATGAATCATGAAATTCCTAAAGATATTCGCTGGTTGATTGAAGCAAAGGTCTGATTATCAGGTGAGTCCTCAAATTCCTTCATTTCACACATGCTGGGAATATGTAAAGGCACTTTTGCAAAGAAATGTCATGCAAAACGACTGAAAGTTTATCATCGATGTGCCAAATGGACTTGTAATGCACAATGTCATTCTTTAGGAATAGTATCTATAAACCATCAAGATAAAATAGAATTCATTAAAGATGGCTTGAGTAAGGAGTTTTTAGATAATCTTCTATAAACTCTTGAGACATATCCTAGTGGAGATGTGCATCGTGCAATTCATGATTTATGACCCTATTTTCATAAAGTACATGATTGACTTAGTCTTGAGAATCTGACTGAAAAAGACCTTATGTGCCAGCTTTTAAGAAAACTTGATGGGAAGCCTATCTTTGACTTATAAAGGGCGTTTAAGCCGTTCTTGAATGTAAAACCAAGGAAAGATGTGAGCCACAATCGCAACTACCTGTACATACATATGTTTTTTAATAAATAAATAAATAAATAAATAAATAAAGAAAAAAAGAAAGAGAGAGTGTGTGAGAGACTCTAGCTGACCTATATATAGGTGGTATGATTGCCTTTTTAATTTCTCATTTATAAAATCCTCTCTTTCTTCCTTTTATTTTTACTCAACCCATATATTTAACAAATATAAAAGTGTGTAGAAATGACAAGTTTCTCAAGTCACCACGTAAGAATTATTTATGTTTTTGGTGGATCTATTCCTGGGAAAGAAAGGGAGTCGTTAGAATCAGCAAATCATCTTAGTCAGGTGCCAGCCAAGAGAAAGATTCATTTAGTCTATAGAAGAGGCAATCTAGGGTTAATGAGAGGTGTGTCAATAGTTGTATTTTTAGGAGGTAGTCAAGTTTTGAGGGTCGTCCCCGAAGCTTTAGCACAAAGGGACATCATCAGAAAAACAATTGGAGAGCAACTTTAGGTCTCCACTATGTCTGCTAGAATAAATGCAATGTTTAACCACATTGATGCCTTCATTGCTTTACCAGGTGGTCTAGGCACATTGGAAGAGATCTTTCATATTTCCTCTTGGGTCCAATTGCACATTCACAATAAACCCATAAGTCTGTTAAATGTGAATGGTTATTATGATAAGTTATTGTTTTTCTTGATCATGCTGTGGAACAAGAATTTCTAACATCTTCTGCACGACAAATCATAATCTCTATTGCTACTGCTGAATAATTGATTAACCAACTACAATCTTTCATTCCTGTAATTGATCCCTCCATGAGTCGTATAAATTGGTCATCTAAGAAAAGCCGTAAAAACTTAGATTAGATTTGAGTTTTCATTTGTAATTTTTTTTGTTTTATTATTGTGTTTTGTTATTTATTATTTTTGTTTCAGTGTGTTTCAGGTTTATCAATGTTCGTTATTTCAGGTGATATCTTCTATACTCTATCTTTCTACCTTAGAACATTGAGGACAATGTCTCGTTTTGGTTAGGGGGAGAAAGTGGTAGCTAAAAAAAAATAACTATACTTTCTATTTTATAAAGCATATGTAAAATTGTTGTTACTATGATGACATAGTAAATGAGATCTTCTTATGACTTTTGAGACGCATCTTATGAACCATTCTTAATAAGGTCTATCATAATACTTCTTGAAATATTCAGGTTTACAAACTCTCATGTTATTATCATTTAATTATGCTCATATGCTCATTTACACACACACACACACACACTTTAACATATGATTCTGAGTTGCATATTGGATTATTACATTATTTATGTTCTTTTGTTAAAGGTAATAACTAAGGAAAATGGATAATATATAATTAAAAAAAACAAAAAAAAAAGAGAAAAAAATAAAATGAAATGATGATAATAAAAATGTAGATAAGTTTGGTTTTGTAGCCTCCCTAACCTAAGCAATTAAGCCCAAAAGGTTATTTTAACACCTAATACCCTAAAGTCAATTGACTTAGCAGCTATTGGCTCAATGCTCATTACATAGGTGGAGGAGAAAAGCTTAAGGAAATCAAATATTGCACTATCTACGTATCAGTATCCGTGACCCGAGTTACTAAGCTCGTAGGGGTGTCTCAACACCTAATGCCCTAAGACCAATTAGTCTGGGAGTCATTAGTTGAAAGCTCATTACATGGGTTAAAGATGCATGATGTTTTAAGTTATATGTATATATATTTAAAAATAAAAGAAAAAAAGAAAAAAAAATAATCTCAACCTAAGGAAATTAACCTTAAACATTAGAACAAAAATTTTATTTTCTTCCAAGAAAAGCCCTATAATTATGTGTTGATATATTAAGCATAAAAGGAAGGTTTATTAATATCTTATTAAGAGTTATTGAGCAAATATATAAATTTAATGAGAGTTTGTTTATCTAGATAGATTAATGGAAGTTAAATGATGAATATCTTACTTTGTGAAATCTGGAAAGTATTTTTCTATTTTAATGCTTTGATTATTAGGGACTAGTAATAAGCTAGTTGGGGGGTGTAATTAGTACTTAAAAGTGCATTTTTATTAAGATTTTATATCATCATTTTGCATTTGAAGTATCAATAACTCCTTAACTGAAGAATGTTTTATAATAATATATCTAATAATATAAGATACCTTTAATTTATGGTAAATGCTCATTTTAAATGCTGGTCTATCATATAAATGAAAGGATTGATTGATGAATTTAAGAACTTAAATTGAAAAGACAAAGAAATGGCCAAACTTAGAAAAAAGATACCAGTGCAATCCAAATCGAAACACTGTTCAGTAATTGGGTCATACCTAGAGTTGTAGATCTTATATTTAGGTCTACTTTATATGAATGAAAAGGTAAGACATATGCCTACAACTTTCATATGGAGCCTAAGACTTAAAAAGGTCATTTTCAAGTCCAAATTGTAGCAACAACAAAGAAAGCCAAATCCGTCTTCCAACCTAAACATTATTTAGTGTTTGACCCATATTTAGAGTTCTAGAAGTCCAAATGATCTAAAGTTTTTACACAAGAAAGCTATAACAATTTCCTACAATGTTCATGTTTTCAAGTAGTTCTAATTTTGACGTTATCAATGACATTTTGGGTATACAAAAGAATATAAGGATTGTCACTAAGTGAAGAGTTGGTCACCCACTCATCAATTAGTCATCAAATCAATAATTCTCAATTTTGGCATATAAAAGGAGGCATTTGCCATCATTTAGGCATCTTGATTTTCAAATCAAGATTATGCTCTTGTTTTCTCTCTTTGTATTTTTTGTAATGTTTATGCTTTGCTTTCATTAATATCAATTTTATGTCTTTCCTTTCCTTTCATTTACTTAGTTAACTTTTATCTTATTTGTTATGTTTAGTTAAGTTTATTATGTCAAGGTGAAAAGGTTACACTAATGGTGTAAGAATAAGTATAGTGTTTACTTAGTTAGATTTTCTCTTATTTATGTTCTTGTTTTGTTTATTTATTTTTCTTTCTTCCATTATGTTTAGCTAAGTTAATTATGTCAAGGTGAAAAGATTTCACTAATGGTGTAAGAATAAGTATGGTATAAACTTAATATGGACTTTAATTTTTGATACTAACATATTTTATATTTGTTATCTTGTTCACTTTTTAATACTTTGCTTGTTAAATGACTAATCTTGATTTATGTTGTATAACACTTGGTACAACCAATGCTTGTCACTTTCATAGTTCATACTGTATGGTATAACTGACACCTGAGTTATGAAAGGAACTTGATTTGTTGTTAACATATTTATAATCATAAATGTTTGATGAGATTTACAAGTATTAGCATTAATCGAATAAGATAACTAATGTAATCATGTTAACAATCTATAATCTGATTGGAACCTTCTTTGTATATGATTTCCAATTGAATAATAAGAGTTTATACTATACTTATTTGACATACCATTATTGAAACCTCTAACCTTGACATTTGTTATTATTATTGTTTAATCCTTACATTAATATTCCATCTCAAAGTTTTCATCTTTTTCTTCTTCTTCTCCTTCTTTTTCTTTATTGTTGTTGTTGTTGTTGTTGTTGTCGTTGTTGTTGTTATTATTGTTATCGTTGTTGTTGTTATTGTTATGTGTAATTTATACAATTAACCTCTCTATGGTTTGACCCCGGTCTTGCCGGGTTATTTATTATTTCGACGCTCCTGCACTTGGGAGAAAACATTAATCTTTTAGTCATGTCAGCAAGCAAAATGAATGCTTTCAAAATTGTTCCTTTGAAACCGTCAAATTTAAGCATAAATTGTTTTAACCAACAAAACATCAATTCACATTTTTGCTAAAAGTAAAACAAAAGTTTTAAACTTTCATACAATCCTATCCATGAGAATCACTAGAATTTTCCAAGACAAGTTTGTTTTAAACAAACATCATAAAGATTTTTTTTTATTTGGAATAACTTTGAAATTCCCAAAGTTCTTTGTGAAATCAAGTCTTTATAAATAACCAAATCTTCTTCCATATAGCCTCATCCCTAAGGAAAAACCCAAATTGAACACTTGGAGACATGATTAAACTGGGAGGCAATCCACTAAAACATATAGGACTGACTTTATAATTCTAGAAAATCTTGGGTTGAGTTGGCAATCTCTTCAGATAAATGTTTGTGGATAAAGAAGTATGTTGATGTCATACCCTTTCTAGAGATTAAGATCATAATATATGACTTGAGTAAGCAAGAGCAGAAAGAGCCATTAAAACTTATTATTAGAGACTCAAACTTTTAAGAAGATGAAAATCCTAAGAAGAAAAGGGGACCTATATTTCTCAGGTAAGCATACATGCATATTGATCATGATGCATTGCTTTCATCTGTGAGTGGGCTATTAAGTCCTCATCATGTAGATAGTGTGCTTTTAACCTCATCTACCTCCTTTTCAAGTATGCCTTTGAGCCTTACATCTTATGTAAGGTGTTTTCTAGCCTTACCTCTTTTTTTAGCATGCCTTCGAGCTTTCACCTCATAGGTAGTGTGTTTTTTATCCCTGATTCCTTCTGAGTATGCCTTAGAGCCCTCAACCACCTTAGGTAGTGTGTTTTCTAACCATATCACCTTTAGAGTACGCCTTCAAGCCCTCATCTAATAGAGAGTGCATTTTCTAACCCTATTTTTTTTTTCATTTAAGTGTGTCATTGAACCCTCAACCATCTTAACCAACATGCTTTATAGCCCTATCCTCCTTCCCTTTTGAGTGCGCTTAGGAGCCCTTGACCATCTTGGTAGTGTGTTTTCTAACTCTACCTCCTTTTAAGTGTGTCATCGAGCCTTTTTCATAAAACCTTTTAGTCTTTCCTTTGAGTGTGCTTTCTAACCCTCCCCTCAAATACTTCTATAAGGATTCATCACCTCTTGATAGGATCAGTTTGTTATCTCATTCTTTTTCTCCTTTACAAAGCTTCCTATCTAAAGCTTCTTACAAGTCTTTTATCATAAGCATTGTAAAGAAGATAGGCAATTGTCATAACCTAATTTTGAGTTATTCCCCAACAAATAATTTTTTTAAAAATAAAAATAAAAAACATAAAATAAAATAAAGGCTGACAATGTGAAAAAAAAAAAGCATATCGAGGGCTAAAATAATTAAAAAAATCAAGCAATAATTTTTTGAGATAATTCAAGGCCTAATTGTACCTCATTATGCCCAAACATAGAGAAAAATACAAATTCAAGGTCAAATTGAATGATTATTGAATGAATTTGCATAAAATTGAGTCCAATGACACAATTAAATTTTTTATAAGCTAATTTGATTTAATCATGGACCAAATTAAATTTTAATTATGTTTAAGGATTAATTTAGGTTCAATTGAAGGATTTAATTAAGTGCAAGGACTTAATTATACTTTAAATGGGTCAAATTAATTGTATTTTGAGCTTAATTAGTGAAAAATTAAGTTCGACAACCTAATTTTGGCTTAATTGAGAAGATTGGGATTTAAGAGACCAAATTAAATTTTTACCATGTTAATTGATTAAAATTATGGGTTTAATTGCATTAAATAAAAAATTTTAGGGTTAATTAAGGTTCAATTAAAAGCAATTGAAAAAGGAAAGATTGAAATAAACTTTGACAAAAACAGGAATCAATACTATTCATTATCTTCTTTTTTTTCTCCGAACATTTATCCATTTACCTACTTTGCTCCAAGTGAGCTTCCCCTATCTTCGCCCTTTTTTCCCTTCCCTTGCATCATCTTCTTCCATGTAGTTCCACTGTTCATATGTGAACAGTGGATGTGAAGTATAATTCGTATCCATGGTTCCTGTAAACAAAAAAAAATTCAAAATTATTTTAAAAATGTGTGATTTTCTTGCATATTTTCTACTAATTTTATGTAATATTAGGTTGTATATTTATACTGTAAAATATAAGTTCAGTATTAAAATACCAAGTTTTCTCCAAAATATTACAAAAAAAATAAAAAAATTTAAAACATTTTCAAACAAAAAAAATATTTTGTTACATACGGCCAAATCCTAAAATTTTTCCATGTATATTTCTCATATAAAAACAAAATTTGCATTTTTTTTTCGTGTTTAAAACAAATCCAAAAATGGATATCGTAACCAATTTATGATTATCCATTAAGATTTGGCCAACATGTCAAAAATATTTTTTTATTTTTTTTAGGATACAGATTTAAACTTTAATGTTTGTGGGGGTGTAAAATGACACATAAAGTACACTCTTAGGAATTAAAGATACAAGATATAAATAAATATGATACTAAAATTTAGACTTTAGAACAGTTAGGATTTAAATCAATAAGGTAAAGACTCTCTCACAAAGATAAATCCTTCTTGAGCCTTAAAAAAGACCAATAAGTACCTAACTCAAACAAAAAACAATCAAACAACAATGCAACTTACCTTAGATAGGGTGCATTGAGGGTGATGCATCTTTTCCTTGGACAACTAGTCCCATACTTAGACTCTCGTAGACTATAGGTTCCTGTGACCATAATACTAGATGACGACTCTTGAACCTTAATCAAAATTTTATGATTAAATCTAAAAAACTCTTTCCAACACATAACACTTCACATAGGAGGCACGATAAAAAGCCTCCACCATCGCCAGATAATGTCACGCCGGCTTGCACCCTACAACAATTTTCACACACACACACTTTAACATATAATTATAGGTTGTATATTGGATTATTATATTATTTATGTTCTTTTGTTAAAGGTAACAACTAAGGGAAATGGATAGTATATAAATTGCAAATAAAAACAAAAAAAAAAGAATAATGATAATAAAAATATAGATAAGTTTGGTTTTGTAGTCTTCCTAACCTAAGCAATTAAACCCGAAGGTGTGTTTTAACACCTAATACCATAAAGTCAACTGACTTGGGAGCTGTTGGCCTAGTGCTTGTTAAGCTTAAGAAAATCAAACATTGCACTATATATGTATCAGTATCTGCAACCTGAGTAACTAAACTTGCAAGGGTGTCTCAACACCTAATGCTTTAAGACCAACTAGTCTGGAAGTCACTAGCTGAAAGCACATTACATGGGTTAAAGATGCATTGTATTTTTTAAGTTATAAATATATATTAAAAAAAAAAGAAAAAGATAATAATCTTAACCTATAAAAGAAAAGGATAATAATCCCAACCTAAGAAAATTAACCTTAAACATTAGAACAAAAATTTTGTTTTCTTCCAAATAAAGCCCTTTAGCTACATGTTGATATATTGAGCATAAAAGAAAGGTTTATTAATATCTTGTTTAAAAGGTATTGAGCATATATATGAATTTATTGAGAGTTTGTTTACCTGGATAGATTAATAAAAGTTGAATGATAAATGCTTTACTTTTGAGAATTTGTAAATTATTTTTCTATTTTAACACTTTTATTATTAGGGACTAGTAATAAGCTGGTTGAGAGATGTGATTAGTATTAAAAAACATATTTTTATCCAATTTTATATCATCATTTTGCACTTAAAACATCAATAGCCCCTTAATTAAAGCATGTTTTATAATAACAAGTTAAATACCATAAGGTACCTTTAATTCGTAGTAAATGTTCATCCTAAATACAGCCCTATCACATATATAAAAGGATTGATTGATGAGTTGAAGTATTAAAATTGAAAGGACAAAAAGAGAGCTAAACTTAGGAAAGATATACTGGTACAGTCCAAACTAGAATACTATTTGGTAATTGGGTCATATCTGGAGTTGTAGATCTGAGATTTACATTTGCTTTATATAGATGGAAAATTGAGACATAGACCTAAAACTTTCATGTGGAAGGAAAGACTAATTCTATTGTTTGGAAGTCCAAATCTTAGCAACAACGTAAAAGTTGAAATCTGTCTTGCAGCCTAGACACTATTTAGTATTGAGTTATAAAAATATGAGATAATTTCCTAGAACTTTCATATAGACGTTTGGTTCAAATTTTGACGTTATCAATGATATTTTAGGCAAAAAAGAAGATAAGAATTGTCACTAAGTTAAGAGTTAGTCACCCACTCAATAATTAGTCATCAAATCAATAGCTTCTAATTTTGGCCTATAAAAGAAGACATTTGCTATGCATTTAGGCATTTTGGTTTCCAGATTAAGATCATGCTCTTACTTTCTCTCTTTGTATTTTTGTAATGCTTAATTTTTGCTTTCATTAATATCTTGTTTATGCCTTTTATTTTCTTTCCTTATATTTTATTTATGCCTTTCATTTTCTTTCATTTACTTAGTTAAATTTAATTTTATTTATATTCTTATCTTATTTATTTATGTTTCTCTCTTTTACTATGTTTAGCTAAGTTTATTATGTCAAGGTGAAAATATTACATTAATGGTGTAATAATAAATATAGTGTAAACTCAATATAGACTTTAATATTTAATACTAACATGTTTTGTATTTGATATTTTATTCATTTTAATACTTTGCTTATTAAATAGTTAATCTAGATTTATATTGTATAATACTTAGTACAACAAATACTTGGCACTTTCATAACCCAACTATATGGTATCACCGACCCTTGTGCTATGAAAGAAACTTGATTTGTTGTTAACATAAGTTATAATCATTAGTACTTGACAATATTTACACATATTAACATTATTTAAATAAGATAACTAATGTAATCATGTTAACAATTCATAATCTGATTGGAATCTTTTTTGTATATGGTTTTCAACTGAATAATAAGATTTTATAGTATACTTGTTTGAAATACCATTAGTGGATCCACTAACCTTGACATTTAGTTTTATTATTGTTTAATCCTTACATTGATCTTCCATCTTAAAGTTCTCATCAACTTCAACTTCTTCTTCTTCCTTTTCTATTACTATTACTACTACTACTACTACTACTACTATTATTACTATTACTATTATTATTGTTGTTGTTGTTATTTATAATTTGTATAATTAACCTCCCTATGGTTCGACCTCAATCTTTCCAAGTTATTTATTACTTCAACTCTCCTGTACTTGAGAAAAAAAACATCAGTTTTTTGTTCATGTCACCTTCCATCCTATTTAATTTGCAATTCAATCCCTCTCACCATGTATCTTATTGTGTTTCAACACAAATGTTATCATTATCCACATCCGCATTCCATCCTATTATTTATTTCCTGACCCTGCCAAATTTCTTAGTTTAGTAAGGATGACATTTTTTTTTTGTTTACATCATACTTGTTTATGCATTACTTTTTCATGAAAATTTTAAAAAACACCAGACATAATATTCTAAAATTTTTGAAACTTTACCTGATGGTAAAATAATATATTCTAATGCTCCACACAAAGTTTCAACTCAATTTATCAATTATATTAAAAGTTATGCACAATAGCACAAAATTGGTTAAATTGTAATTTTCTAGAAAAACGTCTCAATTTCTCCAAAAATTATGAAACTTTAACCAAATCTAAGAAAATATATTAAAAGTTTCCATGAAAAGTTTTAGATTTTTTTAACAACCCGGTCGAGAGTTATGAAATTTTAAAATAAAACTAGTTGATTTACAATATTTTGCCCAAAAATCAAAATCTCTTTATTTCATCCTTGCGTAATGCATGCAATCATTTTATTGTCTCATTAGAGCCATTTTACTATATTTATTTTCTATTTTTAGTTATTTACAACTTATTCTTATGCCACAACAACATTACTGATTTCTCACTAGTGTTTACAATAGCACTTTCGTACCATTCTTTTCTTTTTGATGGGGATTTACACATGAAGTCATTCATCAATATCCAATGTAAATGTATGAGTATGATAAAATATGCTAAAACATAAGAAAGTTAAAAAAGTAAGCCAAATGAAAAAAATTAAATACAGCAAATAACATAAGCCAAGTAAAACACATAAAGCTTAGTCCCATATTATTAAAAAAAAAAGGGCCCTAATGAAGTAGATATTATAGCACACAAGCGCGTGTAGTTTGGCGAGACTTTAGGGTCAAGGAATTGCCACCTAGTTGTTTGGTGTAGGGTAACTAGGAGGCCTGGGTGTATTATTCTTGTTTGAAATTCCAAGGTAAGGAGTCGGTTGTGTCTAGAGAAGGTATTAACACCCTTAGAGCACCTTACTTAAGGTCAGCTATATTATGTGGTTTGGATGTGATTTAAAGTTGTTGACGTATTCTTAAACGGTGGCTTGTTTATGACTCAGAACAAAACTTTATACTCATGAATAAATCTAGAATTTTAAATTTATCATGGACTTATATGCCTAGATAAATTCATCATGGACTCATAAGCCTAGATAAATTCTTATAGAAAAAATCCATGTAGGTGCTTTAACAAGGTTCATCTATTGTGAAAGGTGAAAGTCATTTTCACAACTCGTATTTTGTAGTAAAAATACTCAATTAAAATTGGTGAATATTCAAAATAATTTTGAGAATTTTCTAGTCAACTCAAGATATTTAAATACTAGCCTACTTGTAGGTTTAGCATTTGTATTAGAATGTTGACCATTAATTTTCATATAAAAACAAATTTAGAGTTATTAAAATATTGACCAAATCTTTAAAGGATTTTACAAACTCTTTGCAAATTAAAAAGGAAAAAAAAACACAAAAATTCTCTAAAACAATGATAAAAATTTTTGTCTCAATTGTTTTATAATTAAAATGTAATTTTTATTTGTAAGGATTGGGTCATCTGCTACAAGTAGAAATCATTTTTTTAAGTCTATGTTAGGCAAAAACCAATTTTTCCTAAAACCAAAACTGTAAAATAGGCTTAGGTGGTATTTGTCAAACACACCCTTAAACCAAAGAAAATATTTAGCAAAAACATTACTGCCTAACTAGGGTTTTAATCTTTGACCTAATTTTAACTCGACTAGGTTCACTTGTAACTTTTGGTTCGATTATAAACTGGACCAAAGTTCATGTGTTTGACCTGAAATACAACAAAAAACCTAAACCAAAATCAACTTTAAAAAAACAAAAAAAATAAAAAAACAACATTTTATTAAAACCTAGAAAAAAAATATAACGACACTAAAGAACATTCAATAACCAATAATGTAGATTTCAAATCACACCAGATATGGATAAACTAAGGACACAAAATGTTGAAAATCATTCAAGAATCAATAATCTAGCATTCATGCACTTTAGTTGTCACTCAAAAACCAAAATTTTATCAAAATAGATTTTAGTTCAAAACTAAAAATCTAGAATTAAAACCTCATAGAAACATATTATTGGTGTAAATAAACCCTATATTATTGACTACTAAAGTCATTTTAAGGGTTTTGTGTAGTGAATTGGACCAAAATTGATTCAAATCATAAGGCTAAGATAATGTTATTGCTAAGTACACGAAGAACACTGCTTTAGAACAAAAAAAGTGTCTAGATACAAAATAAACATTATCAAATCTAGAAATGGCATTTTAGTCCTCTAATACATGTTTTCTTAGTTCTAACAAACCACATTACCATAACCAAACATATTTGAATTAAAAGAACCAACAAACAAAATCAAATCATCCAATTTATGTAATATATTTGATTAGTATTTAAAAGTGTATTTCTATTAAGGTTTTATATCATTATTTTTCACTCCAAATATCAAGAACTCGTTAACTAAAGTGTGTTTTATAATAACATATCTAATAATATAAGATGCCTTTTAATTTATGGTAAATATTCATTTTAAATGCAGACCTATCACATAAATGAAAGGATTGATTGATGAGTTTAAGAATTGAAATTGAAAGGACAAAGAGATAGTTAAACTTAGAAAAGAGATGCTGGTGCAATCTAAATCGAAATACTATTCGGTAATTGGGTCATATCTGAAGCTGTAAATTTTGGATTTAGGTCTACTTTATATGAATAAAAAGGCAAAACATAGGCCTACAAGTTTCATGGGAGTCCAAGACTTAAAAAGACCATTTTCAAGTCCAAATTGTAACAATAACAAAGAAGTCTGAATCTATCCTGCAGCCCAAACACTGTTTAGTTTTTAGCCCATATCTAGAGTTCTAGAATTCCAAATGACCTCAATTATTTTTCTTAGAAAGCTGAGACAATTTCCAGTTAAAACATATAATTCATTTCCTGTTATTTTATGACATCTGTCTCTTACAACTTCTAAGGCATTGATTAATTGTAGGAATGGACAAATGAAGCTATCTTTTGGAAACATGACATTGGAGATGAATATTTTCAACATTTACAAACAACCTGGAGATGATAATGATTCACAACAAGTAAATTTTATTAACGAATTAGTTTATGATCAATTTGAATCTACCATGAGTAAAAGAAAGTTTGATGAATCTGAAGATATGCAAATGATTTATTCTTAGGAAGAAATCACAGATGAAAAAGACACTAAAATGTTGATGTAGATCTTTTGTCAAGAGTGACAACAGATTTGACATCTAACATCACACCAATTGGTGATTCTTTCCTAATTAATCCTTACTTTCTCTTAGTCTAATGCTTTGGTATGATGAAAATATAAATTTTCTTACTTCAAGAGATTTGCTGGATCATTAGAGTATCCAAAATAAAAAAACGTTTTTGAATGAAGTGAAGAACTTTTATTATGATGACCTTAACTTATTTGACACGACTAAAAGATTCATATATTATCCCAAGTATAGGAGTGTCAAAGTAATAAATAACCCGACAAGACCGGGATTAAACCATAGGGAGGTTAATTGTATAAATTATAAACAATAATAATACAACAACAATAACAATAACAACAACAACAATAATAATAATAATAATAATAATAAAGAAAAAGAAGGAGAAGAAGAAGAAGATGATGAGAACTTTGAGATGGAATATTAATATAAGGATTAAACAATGATAATAACAAATGTCAAGAGTAGAGGATCCACTAATGGTATGTCAAATAAGTATAGTATAAACTCTTATTATTCAATTGGAAACCACACACAAAGGAGGTTCCAATCTAATTATAGATTATTAACATGATTACATTAGTCATCTTATTCGATTAATGTTAATACTTGTAAATCTTGTCAAGCATTCATGATTATAACTTATGTTAACAACTCAAGTTCCTTTCATAGCTCAGGTGTCGGTTATACCATACAGTATGGGTTATAAAACTACCAAACATTTGTTGTACCAACTGTTATACAACATAAATCAAGATTAGTCATTTAACAAGCAAAGTATTAAAGAGTGAACAAGATAACAAATACAAAACATGTTATTATCAAACATTAAAATCCATATTGAGTTCACATTATATTTATTGTTACACCATTAGTGTAACCTTTTCACCTTGACATAATAAACTTAGCTACACATAATGAAAGAAAGAAAAATAAATAAAAAAATAAGAATAGAAATAAGATAAAAGTTAACTAAGTAAATGAAAGGAAATAAAAAGCGTAAACTTGATATTAATAAAAGCAAAGCATAAACATTACAAAAAATACAAAGAGAGAAAGCAAGAGCATGATCTTGATCTGGAAACCAAGATGCCTAAATGCATGGCAAATGCCTCTTTTTATAGGCCAAAAATGGGAACTATTGATTTGATGACTAATTGATTAGTGGGTGACCAACTTTTAACTTGGTGACAATCTTTATCTTCTCTTGCTTGCCCAAAACGTCATTAATAACGTCAAAATTGGAGCCATTTAAAAACATGAAAGTTATAGGGAATTGTCTCAGCTTTCTTATGTAACAAATTCAGGTCATTTGGACTTTTAGAACTTCATATATGGCCAAACACTGAACAGTGCTTGAGCTGGAAGATAAATTCAGACTTTTTTGTTATTGCTTCAATTTGGACTTGAAAATGGCCTTTTTAGATCTTCGATTCACATAAAAGTTGTAGACCTATGTCTTACCTTTTCATCCATATAAACTAGACCTAAATCTAAGATCTGCAGTTCCTATATGATCCAATTACTAAATAGTGTTGCAGTTTGGATTATACTAACATCTTTTTTCTAAGTTTGGTCATCTCTTTGTCCTTTCAATTTCAGTTCTTAAATTTATCAATCAATCATTTCATTTATGTGATAAGCCTGCATTTAAAATGAACATTTACCATAAATTAAAGGTATCTTATATTATTAGATGTATTATTATAAAACATGCTTTAGTTAAGGAGTTATTGATACTTCAAATGCAAAATGATGACATAAAACCTTGATAAAAAATACACTTTCAAGTACTAATCACCCCCCCCAACCAGCTTATTACTAGTCTCTAATAATCAAAGCATTAAAATATAATATTTTTTTTACAAATTCCACAAAGCAAGGTATTCATCATTCAACTTCCATTAATCTATCTAAATAAACAAACTCTCATTAAATTTATATATCTACTCAATACCTCTTAACAAGATATTAATAAACCTTCCTTTTGTGCTCAATATATCAACACATAATTATAGGGCTTCTCTTGGAAGAAAAGAAAATTTTTGTTCTAATGTTGAAGGTTAACTTCCTTGGGTTGGAATTATTATTTTTTTCCTTTTTTTAAATATATATACATATGACTTAAAACACCATGCATCTTTAACCCATATAACAAGTTTTGGGCTAATAACTCCTAGACCAGTTGGTTTTAGGGCATCAGGTGTTGAGACACCCCTACAAGCTTTGTAACTCGGGTCGTAGATACTGATACGTAAATAGTGCAATGTTTGATTCTCTTAAGCTTTTCTCCTCAACCCATGTAATAAGCGTTGGGCCAATAGCTCCAAAATCAGTTAACTTTAGGGTATTAGGTGTTAAAACACTCCTTCAAGCTTAATTGCTTAGGTTAGAGAGGCTACGAAATCAAACTTATCTACATTTTTATTATCATGATTTTTTTGTTTTTTCCTTTTTTAATTATATATTATCCCTTTTTTCTTAGTTTTTACCTTTAACAAAAGAATATAAATAATGTAATAATCCAATATGTAACCCACAATCATATGTTAAAGTGTGTGTGTAAATTAAGGTTTAAGAATATATGTTAGATGAGTTTATGAGCAGAATTAAGTGATAGTAATGCGAGAGTTTGTAAACCTGAATATTTCAAGAAGTATTATGATAAACCTTATTAAGAATGGTTATTAAGATGCGTCTCAAGAGTCATAAAAAGATCTCCTTTACTCTGTCATCATAGTAACAATAATTTTTCATATACTTTATGAAATAGAAAACACAATTAGTTTTTTTTTAGCTTTTTTAGCTACTACCCTCCCCCCAACCAAAACGAGACATTGTCCTCAATGTTCTAAGGTAGAAAGATAGAGTATAAAAGATATCACCTGAAATAACAAACACTAACAAACCTGAAACACACTAAAACAAATATAAAAAAACAACACAACACAATAATAAAACCAAAAGACACAAAGATTCACAAATAAAGACTCAAATCTAATGTAAGCTTTTTATGGCTTTTCTTAGATGACCAAATTATACGACTTATGGAGGGATCAATTATAGAAATGAAAGATAGTAGTTGGTCAATTAATTATTCAGTAGCAGCAGCAGAGATTATGATTTATAGTGTAGAAGATGTTAGAAATTCTTGTTCTACAGTATGATCAAAAAAGGACAACAACTTATCATAATAACAATTAACTTTTAACATACCTATGGGTTTATGGTGAATGTGTAGTTAGGCCTCAGAGAAAATATGAAAGATCTCTTCCAATGTGCCTAGACCACCTAGCAACGCAATAAAGGCATCAGCATAGTTAAACATTGCATTCATTCAAACAGATATTGGGGAGACATGAAGTTCCTCTTCAATTATTTTTCCAATGATGTCCCCTTGTGCTAAAGCTTCGGGGACGACCCCTAAAACTTGACTACCTCCTAAAAATGCAGCTATTAACACACCTCCCATTAACCTTTTCACCTTGACACAATAAACTTAGCTAGATATAATGAAAGAAAGAAAAAGAAATAAACAAAATAAAAATATAAATAAGATAAAAGTTAAATAAGTAAATGAAAGGCATAAACTTGATATTAATGAAAGCAAAGAATAAACATTACAAAAAATACAAAGAGAGAAAGCAAGAGCATGATCTTGATCTGGAAATTAAGATGCCTAAATGATGGAAAATGTCTCCTTTTATAGGCCAAAATTGGGAACTATTGATTTGATGAGTAGGTGGTCAACTCTTAACTTGGTGACAATCCTTATCTTCTCTTACCTACCTAAAATGTTATTGATAACGTCAAAACTGGAGCCACTTCAAAGCATAAAAGTTATAAGGAATTGTCTTAGCTTTTTTGTGTAAAAAATTCAGATCATCTTGACTTCTAGAACTTCAGATATGGGCCCAACACTAAACAATGCTCGGGCTGGAAGACAGATTCAGACTTCTTTGTTATTGCTACAAGTTGCAGGCCTATGTCTTAACTTTCCATCCATATAAAAGGGACCTAAATCTGAGATCTACAGCTCTAGATATGACCTAATTACTAAACAAGGTTCCGGTTTGGATTACATTGGCATCTCTTTTCTAAATTTGGTCATCTCTTTATCCTTTCAATTTTAGTTCTTAAATTCATTAATCATTCCTTTCATTTATGTGATAAGCTTGTATTTAAAATGAATACTTACCATAAATTAAAGGTATCTTATTTTATTAGATATATTATTATAAAACATGCTTTAATTAAGGAGTTATTGATACTTTAAGTGCAAAATGATGACATAAAACCTTGATAAAAAATGCATTTTTAAGTACTAATCATTATTCAAATATTGTCTTGATCAAATATTTTAAAGATGTATTTCTGACAATGAGGTAAGTAGTATCATTAAACTTTATCATTCTGAAGCATGTGGGAGTCATTTCTCATAGAAAAAGACAGCTACGATAATCTTTCAAAATGGATTTTATTGGTCCACTATGTTCAAGGACATATATGCAAAAATTATCAAAAAGTTGATACTAGTTAAAAAGTTTTCTTTTATAATTCTTGACTCCATTTATTCCTTATAAAGCTAAGATCAAGATGGAGCAGTCCATTTATTGAGAAATATATGTATCCTTATAGGGCTTTTGATATTGAGAATCTAAATAATGACAATGTTTTTAAGATAAATAGACATCGTTTGAAAGTTTTCTTTGATAATTTTTCTAGTGAAAATGAATCCACTAGTTTGAATGATCCTGTAGATAAAAGTTGATTATTTTATTTTTCTCACATTGTTTTTGTGTTGTGTTTCTTTTTGGTTTGTGACTCTTGGTTTGCTAGTTTCTCTCACCCTAGTTAAATGGTGGATAACGGTACTCTATGACTCTTAAGTCGGTTCTTTTAATTTCCCATGATAACTGATATCTGTGTATATATTTATTATATTCCTTGCTCCTTTTCTTTTCTTTGAATTTCTTTTCCACTTCTCATCTTAAAAATTGGACACCACTCTTGAAAAATTAAAAAAAGTATTTTCTCGCTTTGCCTCAAAATGAGATTACAAAAATTTACCAAGCTAGATGTGTAATATTGAGGTTGTTGATGAACCATGAAATGTCTGAAGAGATTCAGCAAAGGTCCGATTATCAAGTGCGTCTTCCAATTCTTTTATTTCATACATGCTTGAGACAAGTAAAAGCACTTTTACAAAGTAACATCGTGCAAAACGATTGAAAGTCTGTCATCAATGTGTCAGATGGACTTATAATGCACAATGTCATTCTTTAGAAATGACATCTATAAACTGTGAAGATAAAATACAATTCATTAAAGATGGCCTAAGTAAGGAGTCTTTAAATAATCTTATATTGACTCTTGAGATGTATCCTAAAGAATATGATCCACTTAGTCTTGGGAATTCGACTAAAAAAGACCTTGTTTATTAGTTTTTAAGAAAACTAGATGGGAAGCTTATCCTTGACCTATTGAGGGTGTTGAAGCCGTTCTTAAACTTAAAACCAAGAAAAGATGTGAGACACAATCACAACTATAATTTGAGTCTTAGTTTATAAAAAACTTGTGTCTTTTGGTTTTATTAATAGTATAATATTTGTGTTTTGTTGTTTTTTATACTTGTTTAAATGTGTTTCAGGTTTGTCAGTAATCGTTGTTTCAGGTAATGTCTTCTACACTCTATTTTTTTTTACCTTAAAACATTGAAGACAATGTTTCATTTTAGTTAGGGAGAAAGGGTACTAGTTAATATTAAAAAAAAACTAATTGTATTTTCTTTTTCATAAATCATTTGCAAACTATTGTTACTAAGATGGTAAAGTAAAGAGGAATTTTATTGACTCTTGAGACGTATCTTGGTAAATATTTTTTAATAGTTATTTGCTATATTCATAATAAAGGTCTATCATAATGCTTCTTGAAATATTCAGATTTACAAACTCTCACATTGTTATCACTTAATTTTGCTCATATACTCATTTAACATGTATTCTTAAACCTTAATTTTCACATACACACTTTAACATATGATTGTGGGTTGCATATTGGATTGTTACATTATTTATGTTTTTTTTTATTAAAGGTAACAACTAAGAGAAAGGGATAGTATATAATTTGAAAAAATAAAAACAAAAAAATTGATGATAATAAAAATATAGATAAGTTTGGTTTCGTAGCCTTCTTAACCTAAGCAATTAAGCTCGAGGAGGTGTTTGAACACCTGATACCCTAAAGTCAACTAACTTAGAAGCTATTGGCCCAACGCTTGTTACATGGGTTAAGGAAAAAAGCTTAAGGAAATCAAACATTACACTATGTACATATTAGTATCTGCAACCTGAGTTACTAAGCTCGTAGAGGTGTCTCAACACCTAATGCCCTAAGACCAACTGATTTGAGAGTCATTAGCTGAAAACTCATTACATGGGTTAAAGATGCATTGTGTTTTAAGTTACATGTATACATATTAAAAAAAGAAAAAAAGAAAAAAAATCCCAACCTAAAGAAGTTAACCTTAAACACTAGAATAAAAATTTTATTTTCTTTCAAGTAAAGCCTCATAACTATGTGTTAATATATTAAGTACAAAAAAAGATTTATTACTATCTTATTTAAGAGGTATTAAGCACATATATAAATTTAGTGAGAGTTTGTTTATTTAGATAGATTAATGGAAGTTGAATGATGAATACCTTGCTTTGTGGAATTTACAAATTATTTTTCTATTTTAACGCTTTGATTACTAGGGACTATTAGTAAGCTGGTTGGAGACTGTGATTAGTACTTAAAAGTACATTTTTATCAAGGTTTTTTATTATCATTTTGCATTTGAAGTATCAATAATTCCTTAATGATTAGTACTCAAAAGTGCATTTTTATCATGGTTTTAT
>SRLM01000692.1:0-22587 GCA_015708895.1 Populus ilicifolia
TGAAGTAAACTCAATCCACTAGAAGGTCAAGGAAGGCAGCCACTAGCTGTCACCGACCAGCCGCCAGACGCCAGCCACCGGCCGCCGGCCGCTTTCACACTTAAAAGTTGAATTTTCTTGTTTTGATTTCGTGTATAAATAGATAGCTAAGTTTATACAATTCTGTGTGGAGAGATTGAGAGAAACACTTGAGAGAAAGAGAGAAAAAGAGAGAGGTTGTTGTAAGCTTTTGTTTATGTAATTGTAAGCTTTGTTCTTGAAATAAAAGAGTGTGTTTTATCCCATCTGAGTGTTTCAAAGCCACCACAAGTGGTTTCTCCCACCAACACAGCGGCTACAACCTAAAGTTACTGATGTAAATGAGCTCATTACGAAGGGGGAGTATGTAGGCTACCAGGAGGGTTCTTTTGTTCCGGGAATCTTGTTAAGAGTTGGGTTTTGACTAGTCAAAGATCGTGATGTATAATTCAGCTGAAGAATGTGATGAACTTTTCTCTAAAGGAAGTGGAAATGGTGGTATTGCAGCTGCTTTTGATGAAGCACCATATATGAAGCTCTTTCTGTCGAAGTATTGCTCAAAATATACCATGATTGATCCCACATTTAAAATGGCTGGTTTTGCCTTTGTATGTTCACTTCTCTATCTCCATTTTTCTCAGTGGCTCATGTAAGTGCATAATTTCATATGTCCATATACTTCAGGTCTTCCCTAAAGGTTCTCCTCTAGTACCTGATGTATCAAGGGCAATTCTAAATGTGACTGAAGAAGATAAAATGAAGCAAATCGCGGATGCATGGTTTGGAGAACAAAGCAGTTGTCCAGATTCCAGCACCTTAATTTCACCAAATAGCCTTAGCCTCAAGAGTTTCGGAGGATTATTTTTAATTGCTGGAATAGCTTCACTTTCAGCTCTCTTAATCTTCACAGTCAAGTTTATTTACCAGGAAAGGAGAGTCTTGAGTCCTGATGATCCCAGAGATTCAATGTGGCGCAGAATACAAAATTTGTTCATAATTTTCAATGAAAGGGACCTAACAGTTCATGCATTTAGAAAAAAATGAAGTGAATGACAGAAATGGTATTAATCTGCCTTATGCGGGCGAGCCAAGTCCATTAGCCAATTCAGTCCACACAAAATTTCCTGGAGATCCACCCTCTTCAGAGTATGATTCAACTCCCAATAGACAAGAATCTCAAGAGTTCGTAATAGATATCGATCAGTTTAACAACCCATTTGAAGAGAGGCGAACAACTTTTGACATAGCCTGTAGATTACAAAATTGATTGCTTACTTGTGACACGAGTAGTTATAGTGCTTGCAGCATTGAAAAGTAACTGTACTTAGGGTAAATACTAGAGTGTAGGTCAAGTTATCTATATACAAACATACAATAAGAATATCACTATTCTTTTTTATTTTTATATAGAAGGAATATTTATGGGAGCATTTTACAAATCAATTCTTTAAAAAATAACTATTAATACATGTCTAGTAAACTCCACCTTCACTCTAGAAAGACAAGGATAGTTGCCATTAATCATAGTTGCAAGGCGCCTTCACATTACCATTAACCATTTGTATTCATACATAAAATCTAATTTTTTACACTTTTATTTTATGTATAAATAGACAACTAAGTCTATATTATTGAATATAAAAAATAAAAGAGAGAAACACTAGAGAGAAAGAGAAGGTAAATGATGAAGAGCTTGCAATTTATGTAAGCTTGTTGTTTATGAAATAATACAAATTGTTTTATCTTCCTTGAGTGCTTCAAAACCATCATGAGTGGTCTCTCCCACTAATACTTGGTATAAGAGTTTTGTTTATAAAAAACAGAAGAGTTTTTTAGATATGTTTGAATTTTTAAAGTTATCAAAAATACATTTTGATCATTCCATAGTGTAGGGTTCAGTTTTTTAATATGAACTCAACAGTGCAAAAATTAACCTTGTCGAAGCAAGGGGTGAACTATACATGCCGCTTTGTTTTTACATTTAAGAAAAATTTTACATGACCCGCAACGCAACATAGATCAATCATATAGTAGCCATTTATTTGGTGTTACTTCAAAAAACTTGAGTCTATGGAAATAACTCTATTATTAGTCGGAGATTAGGCATCAATCATTCACAATTTTTTTCATTCTTAATTTCTATTAAAGTATAAAAAATAGCATATTTTATATTTTATATTCCTTCCTAAAATCTCCCTTGGAATGGTCGATAATTAGGATTGTAATTTCAATGGTTCAACACAAAAGGAAAATTCATGGATTTAATTATAAATTAACCACTCTAATTTACTAGGCATAATTAATTGTTACGACCCGAATCCCGGGTCTATGATCAGCAACGCAAGAGCGGTGCCAGCAAAACACCACATCTATGCTAAGCTTTAGAACACACGCATCATAAAACAAATTATACAAAATTCACAGCATTTTATAAACTTTTAAAATATCTCTTTATTAGATAAAAGCAAAACAAGAGTTCATAATACATGTTACATTATATAAAACCCAAACTTTAAATAAAATAGTGTAATGGTGGAGCACCCTAAAACAAATTAAAAGTAAACCTCGCAGAAACAAGCAAGACATGCCAAACAAAAGTGAAGAAGCAGGAACAAATAACAAGATCAACTTGTTAACATAAACTAAGAACATGAAAATAATATAAAATGAGGGGTGAGTTCAACTAATTCAGTGAAGAAATAACATTTAATATATATCTTAGATATTAATAATTTATAAGTCGTACATATCTATCTTGATATAAATATACATAGTAGGTATATTAACATATAGTAGTGAAATACATATTAGAGATCTGATGATACTCGAAGATGATCCGATGATACCTGAAGATGATCCGATAATACCAAAGGTGACTATTTTAGGATAATTAGACTCGAACAGGCTGATGACTCTCTCACTAATTAGGAATACAGATACGGTATGCACAAAGACTAACTGCACTATGTTAATATGAAGTTATTGACAAGTTTGATATCCAGACATAATAGATATTCATATAATTATTAAAGCAACTAATGTTATATCAAATATAATTTAATGCAAATACATATTCAAGAAACTAATATGTACTTGAAAAATAAATTAACATATATATAGATATTCAAGAATATCATCCACACTCATCATATAATCAACATACATAATTTATTTATATTACATGTATATTAAATATTATCCTACTCACCCCAACAAATATAGAAGTAAAAGGAATATCAGATACAAAACCTGAAAATTCTATGGAAATCGTTAAAAGAACTTTCAACAAAAATACATAATAAACTAAAAAACAACACAAATAAAAGATTCTAATGCATATAAAAAAATCAGGTTTAGTCTATATGTTTAGAGATTAAAATGAAAAATTTCCAAAAAACAGGGATCAAAACATGATTTTACCAAGATTGGAGGACCAAACTATAAATACATAATCATACTAAAATTTCACCCATAATCTATCCTCAAATTGATCCAGAATCTAAATTTACATTCTAGGGATCAAATTATAAATTTTTCAAAGTTCAAGTACAAAATCTCAATTTATGTTCTAGGGACCAAATTGCAAAATTTTTAAAGTTCAGGACTAAACTATAAATTACATATATCAATTATTAAAACGAGACTCATCGCCCCTAACCTAATAAGAATACTACCTAGAATTCCAAAATACATTTCAAGGGTCAAATTATAATTTTACAAAGTTTAGAGACTAAAATAAATTTTCATAAATAAAGGACCAAAATTAAATTTTTAATCCTCAACCTCCAGAGCATTATATCCATATTTTCCACCATAGTTGAAACAAATTTCTTAACCCATAACACATCATCAAAATCATAACAAAATCCTAATATCTTTTTTAATCCTTTTATAAATAAACCATAATAAAAAATAATATGAGATGGAACTACTTGCTTCTTCAACTTTTCTTGAACTAAATTAAAGTTTAAAAATGAAAATTTCTGTGTAAATCGGTATAGGTCATAATAAGCAGGAAGAAAAGAAGAGAGCTAGATGATAATATTTTAAAACTCTATCTAATAAACTTGAGTTGAGTTGAGATAAAAAATACAAATTATCTAATTTTTTTTTGTCTTAATTGTTTTCTTACACACTTGAACCCCAAGTCTCTCGTGATAGAAAGGAGAAATGGATGTCAATTAAACTACAAGTGAGCTAGTAGCTCAATTGGTAAAGAGTCAACTAAGGGGAGATGACATCCTACTTTGAATCCCACCACTTGAATTTCCCAACCCACATGTAATTGTGTAATTGACCAGGGACTTCGAGTTGGTGGACTCTTCCTAGTGGTTTGGCTCTTGAAAATAGCCATAACGGATACCCACTTGTGAGTTGCGTCCAAACACACACACTAAAAACTCGTTTGCAAGTTCTTAATATGAGCTTATATGAAGCATTTCAATATCTTAAGTAGGTGATAGTATAAACTCATTTATTTTATGTTTCAAAAATGTTTTTGAAAAAAATTAAATTTTTTTATTTTTTATTTTAAATTAATTTTTTATATTTTTATATGATATTTTGATATCAAAAATATTTTTTTTAAAAAATATTATTTTAATATAATTCTAAAAAAAACATTTAAAAAACAATCGATGTGATATTCGAGACACCTTAAACTTGATATGAGATGGCGCTGTGTTGAAAACAAATTTGTGACATGACAAAGGATGCTTCGTCGAAAGGATGCTAGTCATTATCCAAGTAAGTTTAATAGGCGACTAATTACATATACAAATCTTGTCTTGAATTGAAGAAAATCAAGCGTGCACTGTTTGATGCTTATTTGACAAGAAAAAATTCGAAAAGATCCAAAACAATATGATGATGTAAGGGAGAAAATGTACGCTAGACAACACATTAGTGTTTTTTAAGCATAAAATAATATAATAGGATTGATCAGACTTAATGGGATGATAATTAATTTATTGAATTAGATTTTCCCATAAAAGCTATTGTTTGACTGCAATAAGGAATTAAATCGGATACCTTTCTTTCTTTGTTTTGTTGTTGTAAGTATGATTAGGGCACTCTCTATCAGCCCCCCCTCTCAATCGAGTTTTAAATAAATTATTCACAGTCGGATTGAAGTATTCATATTTTTTTTTTTGCAATTTTTTCTAGATTTGAATTTAAAATAATAATCCTGAAAACAAAAATATTTATCATTTAAGCAAACACTTCAAAAAGCCTAACAAGCATGAAGCAACCATACGTCCATTGATTTAATTAGTCAAGGTAACCGAAAGTGAAATCAGAGACGAGGAAGATATTTGATCAGTAGCAGCAGACAAGCCAGAGGGAAAAGTCATACAAATACTTGTCATCTTGACATGTATAACAAGAACAATAAGCAAAGGGAAATGACCTTTTGTTCCTCCTGTCCTCTCAATCTCTTTTCCTATGAAGTGTGATTTGCTTCCAATGTTTTAGGAGCTATATATGTTAAGCAATTATTTGATATTTTTCTAAATCTAATTTACTTAACCATATCCCAACATCCTTCCATGTTTTGGACTTCTTGTACATCACAATTCATGAGGGGAGGGATAGTTTTCAAGGAAATTTCAAAGCATGAAATTTCCTTGCAACAAAACTCAGTAAACCTCTCCTGTTTTTCAAAGCTTAAATTAATGGTTGGGCCCTCTCCACCCCCTGTTCTGAGATCTTCTTCCAGGCTTTAAGGATCCACATGTTTGAAGTACCCTACAGGCCACAGACTTGTATAAATAAGAGAGAGTTCTTTCAAGCTTAAACCAACAAGTTAACTGGAATCAGCTCAACCACAAGTAGACAACAATATGATCAGGAAAAAGCACCCTTCAAAGACTGCTCTCTCTTTCTTTTCCCTTCTTTATTTGAAGATTTTCTTCTTTGAAATGGGAATGGCCAAGAACTCAACATCTATAATCCCAGTGAATGTAGGTGTGGTTCTTGACTTGGACAATGACTTGGATGGCAAGATTGGGTTGAGTTGCATCAATATGTCCCTCTCAGACTTCTATGATACTCATGGTGATTACAAAACCAGGCTGGTCCTCATCACCAGGGACTCCAAGAACGATGTTGCTGGTGCAGCTGCTGCAGGTTCCCTCTCTCTCCCTCCTCTTTCTTGATTCTTTAGTCAGCTTGCTTCAGTTATAAATCATTGCTCAAACTATGTTTTATGTATGCACAAGGGTTAAGACCCTCCTCCCGTTAAATTTTATACCAATGATTCATAAGAAACTTCTATATCACAATCTCTCATTAAATCTAAAATGATATCGTGAACCTTAATGGTGCTGTTTTAATAATATATCTAGATTATTATATAAAAAATAAAAATGATATCTAGGAGAGCAAATTCATCACCTCCTCAGTCAACACATAAAGATTTAATGCTTGTTATCTAATTAAGCCTTATTTCACTATATATGATTATGGACCAAGCTAATAAAATTATTATATATCATTATATTTTTCCACATAATTTTATTAATTGATGTATTGTTAATTATGTCATCTCATAATTATTATTATATTATTAAATGTGAAAAACATTAAAAAAACTAAAAGAGAAAGAGATTTTGCTTTACTCTTTCTCACAAAATATTATTTACTATAATAGTGTTTTTTCTTAAATCTAATCTATTTTAAATTTTTAATTTAAATTTTACTTTTTAACATTAGGTTTATTAAGGATTATACTTTATAATTTATTTTAATTTTTTTTATGAAGTTATACAAATCTCATAACCTGGACTGCGAGTTTGACAAGTAACTCAGTTGACTTGATTTTTGTTTTCTAATTAGCTTTTTTTTTTTTAAATTTTATCCTTTGACATTGAGTTAATTAAGAATTAAATTTCATAATTTATTTTGGTTAAATAAATTAGATGGGTTAATCCAATTTGATTTACGTCATTCTTTGTGTTCTTCTTTAATCAACTTTTTAATTTTAATTCTATTATTCAATATTAATTTTACTAGATATTAAACTTCATAATTTTTTTCAATTTAGTTTTTATAAGGTTATTCTAATCTGATGATCCGCGTCACAAGTTTAATAAATTAACTCGATTGACTTGAATTTTTTTTTTCTAATTGATTTTTTTAATTTTATTTTTTATATTAAATTAATTAAAAATTAAATTTAATAATTTATTTTTTTATAAAATTATTCCCATGTTATGACTTCTAAAAGCTACCTAGCTATTGTATACTACGTGCCATAGAAGTCACTTGTTTAGCTTTTGCTCGGATAATAATTTAGGATTTACTAACTCATTTAATAAATTATTTTGCTAGTTGTCGTCGGCAGCAACGCTGACATAATAGAGGTTGTGCGCTGTTTTGGAGTGCTGTACCCATCAATAACTACATACTCAAATTCTATGCCAAATCTTAATTATTTGAGCAAAATTATTGGTGGGTGAAAAGAAGAAAAACTTAGATTCATATTATTCTAGAATTTGAAGTGATAGTACGAGAAGGGAAATCAGTAAGAACTAGTGCAGCTGGGATTGAGATCAGTGGACATGATACAGGATTGGATTAGCGATGCTGGATACAGCAAGAAACAAGGTTTATTATTTCTGAAAATCCTTAAAATAACACACAACAAAACTGCAAGGAAGAAACTCTAAAATTTTTAATATTTATCTCAAATATATTGATGCAGGTGGAAGGTAACAAGACAAAAATAGCACAAAAAACATAGAAGTTCTAATGAGTATAAAGGGTTGAAAATATAAACTTTTAATTCACAATTTTATTCCCTGAAAAATAAATATATGGTGACCCTCCTTTTAAATGGATCAGAAAACTTATCTCTATTAGAAAGGCATAAAAAAATGAAAATAAATAAATAATAAATCCACGCAATCATAGGAAAATAACAATATTAGTCTAGGAAACAACTTCAAGTTTAAAGGTATCAAAAATTAAAACAAAATAAATAAATAAATCCAAAAAATCATAGGAAAAATAACAAAACTAGTTTAAATAGCAATTTCCAAGCCTAATTTTGGAAGATCAAATGGTTTGATAAAAAACAAAATAATTTCATGTAGAAAAAATGCTTGTAGGATCACCTAAAAAAATTTAAGTTTGATATAACTGTTAAATCTCTCATTATCATACTTTTAAGCTACTAACTTGATTTAATATGACTAAATCTTTTTTTTAAATCTATACGAGTAATTGTTTTCTTAAATCCTTTTACAAGTACAGCCCTGGACCTGATAAAAAATGTTGAAGTGCAAGCAATCATAGGCCCCACAACATCAAAGCAAGCCAATTTTGTTATTGAACTCGGAGAAAAAGCTCAGTGCCCGTTATATCATTTTCTGCATCAAGTCCTTCTCTCACTTCCATCAGGAGTCCCTTCTTCTTCCGAGCTACGCAAAATGACTCAATTCAGGTGAAAGCCATAAGTGCATTAGTTCAAGCCTTTGGATGGAGAGAAGCAGTACCCATCTACATTGACAATGAATATGGAGAGGGAGTGATACCTTATTTAACTGATGCTCTGCAAGCAGTTGATGCTCGTGTACCGTACCGGAGTGTCATTTCTCCATCTGCCACTGATGATCAAATTGTTTCAGAGCTTTACAAGTTGATGACAATGCAAACTAGAGTTTTCATTGTGCACATGTTTCCATCTCTTGGCGCTCGGGTTTTTGCCAAAGCAAAAGAGATTGGCATGGTGAGTGAAGGCTATGTTTGGATCATGACTGATGGTCTAACAGCTGGATTTTCGAGTTCACCAAATGCTTCTGTCACTAGTACAATGCAAGGTACATTGGGTGTGAAACCTTATGTGCCAAGAACAAAAGATCTCGAAACTTTTCGAATTCTGTGGAAAAGAAAATTCCAACAAGATAATCCAGATATTGTTGATGCTGAATTGAATATTTTTGGCTTATGGGCATATGATGCAGCAACAGCTTTGGCCTTGGCAGTTGAGAAAGCTGGAACTGCAAATTTAGGCTTCCAAAAGGCAAACGTTTCTAGCAATTCATCCACAGATCTTGCAACTCTTGGGGTGTCTTTAAACGGTCCAAACCTCGTTCAAGCTTTATCAAACATTACTTTCAAAGGTCTTACAGGAGATTACCTTTTCGATAATGGACAGTTACAGTCATCAGCTTTTCAGATAATAAATGTGAATGGCAATGGGGGAAGAGAGATAGGATTCTGGACATCAACCAAAGGGATTGTCAAAACATTGAACTCAGCAAATAATACGAGTACTGCGTACTCAGGTTCTAACTCCAATCTTTCAACTATCATATGGCCGGGTGATACACCTTCTGTTCCCAAGGGTTGGGAGATCCCAACGAATGGAAAGAAGTTGAGAATAGGAGTGCCTGTGAAGGATGGTTTCAGTGAGTTTGTGAAAGTAACAAGAGATCCTAGTTCTAACCCCAGAAACGTCACTGGATACAGCATAGATGTTTTTAATTCTGTTGTCAAAGCATTGCCTTATGATTTGCCTTACGAGTACATCCCCTTTGCCAAGCCTGACGGCGAGACAGCTGGAACTTACAATGATCTGATATATCAAGTGTACTTGAAGGTAAAACTTTCACCAACCTTTTCCTGTACTTGATCACATTCAGTTTTATATCTGAAACAAGATTTGAGACACATTCATGCATGCAAATCTAATTTTTATTGATATGTTGTTTCTTTTGCTTGCTATCAACAGAATTTTGATGCTGTAGTTGGAGATACAACTATTATTTTCAACAGATCCCAGTATGTTGATTTTACTTTGCCTTACACTGAAATTGGTGTCTCCATGATCGTCCCTATTGTGGACAGCAACAGCAAAAATGCATGGGTTTTCTTGAGGCCCTTGACATGGGATCTCTGGGTGACAAGTTTTTGTTTCTTTATTTTCATTGGATTTGTGATCTGGGTTCTTGAACACAGAATCAATGAAGATTTTAGAGGGCCTGCTTTACATCAAGCAGGCACTAGCTTCTGGTTTTCTTTCTCAACCGTGGTTTTTGCACAAAGTAATTTTCCTTTCCCTTTCTCTTTTGAAATTTTTCTGCTTTTGTTTACCATATTTGTTTTAGTGTCTCAAACACCAAATTGACTTCATCTGTATTTTTTTCAACTATGATTGCAGGGGAGATGGTTGTTAGCAACTTGTCTAGAGCAGTGGTAATCATATGGTGTTTTGTTGTGCTGATTCTCACACAAAGCTACACCGCCAGTCTAACTAGTTTACTTACAGTCCAGCAGCTGCGCCCTAAAGTTACTGATGTACATGAGCTCATTAAGACGGGGGCGTATGTAGGCTACCAGGAGGGTTCTTTTGTTCTGGGAATCCTATTAGACTTGGGTTTCGACGAGTACAAGCTCATTGTGTATAATTCCACAGAACAATGTGATGACTTTTTATCAAAAGGAAGTGGAAATGGTGGTATTGCTGCTGCTTTTGATGAAGTACCATACATGAGGCTCTTTCTGTCAAAGTATTGCTCTAAATATGCCATGATTGATCCTACATTTAAAACAGACGGTTTCGGATTTGTAAGTTCATTCACCCCTCTCCATTTCTCTGTGTATTGTAAGTGCAAAGTTTGTCACCCCTGATAAAGACTGGCTTGCTGCTTTGTGTTCTGATTTCCAGGCCTTCCCTAGAGGTTCTCCTCTGGCACCAGATGTATCAAGGGCAGTTCTAAACATGACAGAGGGAGACAAAATGACGGAAATTGAGAAAGCTTGGTTTGGAAAAAAAAGCAATTGTCCAGATTCCAGCACCTCGGTTACATCTAACAGCCTCAGTCTCAAGAGTTTCAGGGGCTTATTTTTAATTGCTGGAGTAGCATCCCTCTTAGCTCTCATCATATTCGTGTTCATGTTTGTCTACAAAGAAAGGAAAATGTTGAGGCCTTTAAATTCCAGAATTTCCATTAGGAGTAAAGTCGGCAATTTCTTCAGGATCTTCATTCAGAGGGACTTAAAATCCCCTGCTTTCAGAAAATGTGGGCTGAATGACAGCAAAGGCACTAGTCTGCCTAGTATGGGCCCATCGGCCTCTTCAGTTCAAACTAATTATTTCCCTGGAGATGGAGATCAGTCTTCTACAGAGTTTGTTGATTCCAGTGCAGATAGTCAAACATCTCAAGAGGTAGTAATAAATATTGATCAACTTACAAACCCATATCAAGAAAGACTAGCAGCTTTTGAAGTAGAACATGATCACAATTGACTTTCAGATGATACCATTGACAGTTTGACATTGGAAACTTATAGACCTGTAGATGTAGTTGTGGCATTGTATTATAATTGGAGGCCATCAGAGGCCTGGCAATTCATGGGAAAGTCCAAAGGAACATGCAGGAGGCAATACTATAGAATACATATTGTTCTGTTTGATTTCCTCGTTTGTGACGCTCGAACTTCAAATTATAAATATTGAATTACTATATATATATATCATATTTATAGCTAGGTAGGATTAAACTGAGTTTCAGAATTAGTAAATTATTATCACAAATTATAGATTTCTTCAGCAATTTCCCAAGATATTGTCGGAATGCAAGCAGTTGCATACCTTGTTTGCGGCCACATAAATTCCAGAGAAATGATGTTGTGAAAACGAAAACAAAAGCATTATCCAAAATTAAGTTACCGTGTTTTAAAGAAACCCCCCTCATATTTCCAACCATCTTCAAGTTTTTGTCAGGAGTTTTATCAAATTGTTTGGAAACAAGTTAGAGGATGAAGAAAAGGTACCCTTCAAAGCATGTTCTGATCTTCTTGTTCCTTTCTTTAAAGATATTGTTCATAGAAATGGGGTTGGCCCAAAAATCAACAGCATATGTTGGAGTGAACTTTGGTGTGGTTCTAGACTTGGAATGTTTTGATGTCACTATTGCTTTGAGTTGCATTAATATGGCCCCCTCAGACTTCTAAATGCCACTCACGGTGACCCAAAAACCAGGCCGATCCTCACCACTAGGGACTCCAAGAGAGATGTTGTCAGAGCAGCTGCCGCATGTACTTGTCTTAGCAACCTAATCTTTTTTTACTGACTCCCAAATCAAGAATTGAAGGCTTGTATCAACTGAAGTGCCACAACAGATCGGCCTAGGAATTTCCAGCGGAGACCATGAGAGAGAAGGGGGAGAAATCAGTTTTCGGGGGTTGTCAAGAGGGATGGTCTGAGGTAACCGTTAGTATGCCACTGGGGTTTCGATGATGGGTCTGTGGGTAAGCCAAAAAGAGATGCATAACAGTGGTCATATATTCGGAGGCGACTTTCCTCCACTCAGCTGCCTGCGGTTCTTCCTTTTTGGGTGAGAATGGGGTTGCAATTTCTGTTTTTTGTTGCTTGTGATGAGAGGGAAGTTTGGATCTGTTGCGGGTCTCCTATAATCTGTTAGTGAGGGAGAAAAGAGAGGCAATACAGGGTTATTTCACAGCGACGAGGAAAGTGGCACGACTGGGTTTTCACGGTTCTGCTGCTAGTACCGGTGAGGGGATCTGGTGTTTGAATTTTGGGAAGTGATCGGATAGTTTGTGGGCTGTCTGTCGTTTTGAAAGGAGGAAGAAGGGGACAGGGCATCTATGGGTTATCAGCTGGGGTTTGGCGTTGGCTTTATGGTGCGGAGGAAGAGTGTGGCATGGCTGGAGGATCTGGCACTGCTGGTTCTCCTCCGAGGGAGGGAGGAGTGGGAAAGGGTATATATGTAATTTAATTTTTAAGGTTGTCTTATCGGTTAGGTGAGAGTCCAGGAATTTTTTGTTTTCATTTTTTTTAGGGGACTGTGGTTGATAGCTATTAATATTTATTAAAACATTTTGTAATTCTTGGAATTACATTAACTATCTTTTATTTAAGGATATATCAAATAATATTTTTTTATTTTTTAAAATTTATTTTTTTATATTAATACATTAAAATAATTTAAAAATAAAGTTTTAAAAATAAAGTGTAGTGTGAAAACCAACATTGACTTGGTCTAGGAATGGTCCTTCGTCGCTTTTCCATGTACTTAGCTGGCTCTAGGTGGGGGTGCCGAAATGACAGATTTGTTAAAATTTATTTTTTAAAATTATTGTTTTAATATTAAAAGTTAATTTTAAAAAATAAAAAATATGTTATTTTAATATATTTCTGTAAAAAAATAAAATTAACTTAATACTTTTTTAATCATAAATAAATAACACAAATTCAATTATTATTCTAAAAAAACAAAGTCTGCTAAACTCTGGAAGATTCCTTTTTATCAATGTACAATATTGTCTGGCCTCAGGTCCACGTCTTGTAGTGAACAATTTATTAAAATGGTTTGCTTTGACTCTTCCAAATCATGAATATCCTAGCACCGAGGAAACTGCACTTTTTAAGGTCCACAGCTTTATAAATAAGGGATCTTTCCTTCAAAGCTTAAATAAAAAATATTAGCTAAGCCAGAGTCAGCACGACCATAGGTGGAAAACAAGATGAAGAAAAACCATTCAAAGGCTGTTCTCTCCTTTTTTTGTGTAACGATTTTGTTCACAGCAATGGGAATGGCTGAAAACACATTTATCCCAGTGAATGTTGGTGTGGTTCTTGATCTGGACAGTGATTTGGATGGCAGAATTGCGTTGAGTTGCATCGAAATGGCCCTCTGAGACTTTTATGCCACTCATGGTGACTACAAAACCAGACTAGTCCTCAACACCAGGGACTCCATGAAAGATGTTGTTGGAGCAGCTGCAGCAGGTTCCCTTTCTCACTCTCACCCTTTAAAACTTGATGTTATCATCAGTATGCTCCAATCATGAATTACCATACTTCTTATTACGTAGCAAATAATCAAGATCTTTTCAGCAAATTGTATGGAGTGCTATTGTAAGCAAACTACAAGTAAGTGCAAAGCTAAGTTAGGATAATTATAGGAAAGTCAGAGAAAGACTTCTAGTGCACAATTGAAAGTACTCTAGAATTGTTATTGGAAAGGCAAAATTTTCAGCAAATTGTATGGTGTGCTATAGTAAACTTTGTCTAGATTGTTACATTTAGGTCGGTTAAGAAGGTTATAAATAGCGACGCAACCATCATTTATAAACCAAGCCAAAACAACTATGCTAATCTTAAAATCCAAGTCTTAAAACTCTCCTCTGCTGCCTAGAATGTTGTAAATTCTACTGACGAAGTTCTGCTTTGGTTGTTCCACATTCTTCAATCATTTCCAAATAATCCAAACTATAAAGTACGTACTTTTATCAAACCAGTACAACTAAACATCTTAACTATCAAACTATTTTCTTTTCAATCCTAAATCATTAAAACCTTTAAACTACCTCCTAAACTACCATATCATCCTCTAACAATTTTCGGTTTTCATGTGTTTTCTTGATTTGTGGTGAGGGGGGCAGAGGAAAAGATAAGAGCTTACAGATCCACAGACATAACTGTAAATCGACTAGACTCAAACCACCATTTTTTATAATTGAAATTGAGTTCTTAAGAAAGTTCGATAATTGCACGGTCTTTCTCTGCTGCAAAACTGCCATCTTGTCATTGGTTTTTCCCATTGATCTCCATTGATTGTGAAAGTTTATTGCATGTTCTTAATTTTTCTTATGCTCTATCAAAACACAGCCCTGGACTTGATAAGAAATGTGGAAGTCCAAGCAATCTTAGGGCCAACAACATCAATGCAAGCCAACTTTGTTATTGACCTTGGAGAAAAAGCTCGGGTGCCCATAATGTCGTTTTCGGCAACAAGTCCTTCTCTCGCTTCCATTAGGAGCACCTATTTTTTTCAAGCTACTCTTAATGACTCAATTCAAGTGAATGCCATAAGTGCATTGGTTCAAGCCTTCAAATGGAGAGAAGCAGTACCCATCTACGTGGACAATGTGTATGGAGAGGGACCTTTGGTTCTTCTTGAAACCCTTGACATGGGACCTTTGGGTGAGCAGTCTTTTATTCTTTGTTTTCATTGGATTTGTTGTCTGGGTTCTTGAGCACAGAATAAATGGAGATTTTCGAGGACCTGCTTCACATCAAGCTGGCACTATCTTCTGGTTTTCCTTCTCAACGATGGTGTTCGCACAACGTAATTTCTCTTCTCCTGTTGAAACAATTATATATATATATAAACACCGAATTGACTTTAATTTTATCAATTTACAGGGGAGAGAGTGGTTAGCAACTTGTCTAGAGTAGTGGTAATCATATGGTGTTTTGTTGTGCTTATCCTCACACAGAGTTATACCGCCAGTTTATCTAGCCTACTTACAATCCAGCAGCTAAAAGTTACTGATGTAAATGAGCTCATTAAGAAGGGGGAGTATGTGGGCTACCACAAGGATTCTTTTATTCTACGAATCTTGTTAGGGTTGGGGTTCGACAAGTCCAAGCTCATTGCGTATGGTTCTCCGGAAGAATGCCTCGAACTCTTCTCCAAAGGGAGTGGAAATGGTGGTATTGCTGCTGCTTTTAATGAAGTGCCATATATAAAAGTATTTCTGTCAAAATATTGCTCCAAATATACCATGATTGATGCTGCTTTCAAAACCGGCGGTTTTGGCTTTGTAAGCTCACTTTCCCATCTTTCTATTTCCATTTCCCCCTATCACTTATTAGTCTATAATTTAATACAACCATTTTTGTTGTGAATTTCAGGTCTTCCCTAAAGGTTCTCCTCTAGTACCTGACATATCAAGGGAAATTTTGAATATGATTGAGGGAGATAAGATGAAGGAAATCCAGGATAAATGGTTTGCCAATCAAACTAGTTGTCCAGATTCTGGCACTTCCGTTTCATCTAATAGCCTTAGTATCAAGAGTTTCTGGGGATTATTTTTAATTGCTGGAGTAGCTTCACTTTTAGCTCTCATTATCTTCATAGTGATGTTTGTTCATCAGGAGGGGAGAGTAGCCTTGAGACCCTCTGACTCCACAGCTTCAATATGGAGTAAAATTCGACATTTGTTTAGCATTTTCAATCAAAGGGACTTCACATCTCATATCGAAGTGAATGGGATTCACCTTCCTAGTATGGGCACGGCAAGTCAATCGGGCAATTCAGCTCACACTGAAATTCATGGATATCCGTCCTCTGCAGGGTGTGATACCAGTCGAAATAGCCAAGCACGTCAAGTAACAAGTGCTGATCAGCTCACCAAACCAAATAAAGAGAGGCCTGTTAAGGAAAATCAGAAGTCTAAGGTTAATCATGACGCCCCTCCGCGTTCTGATCAAAGGTCCAATGCTATTATTCATCAGAGGACTAATTCCTACTAGTACTCCTACTCCTTGAGATAACAACGGTCCGGCACATTCTTGGTTTTTCTCGTTCTTATATGACTTGCTGTCCTATATAACTTAAAATCCAATGAACAAGCCTACAAGAGACCAGAAGGGGCTGCTCACTTGTACGAATTTGGAGAATTCCTTCTATATATATATATATATTGTTTCCTCCTCCAAGATCTTGATGAATTCGAATGTAAATGTGTTATGGTGGCTGGCATGAATAATTGACATTTGTGATGCACCTTCAAGAAAATAAAATATTTATAACGAAAGTTTGCCTGGTGATCAAATCACTTAAATGCTGTTTGATTATTAGGAATATTGAAAAGTAGGAATTCAAATAGAAATGAAAAAATTAATTAGGGTAACATTTTAATTCCAATACCTTGTTTGAAAGATTAATAAGAAATCAAAATAAAATTTAAATTTTTTAATATCTCATTTTTCAAATAAAAATAAATAGTGATTAAAAACATAATTTTCATAAATTAGGAGGGTACCAGAAAAAAGTATTGGTAAATTTTGGGTAACTTGCTCTCGAATATCATCTCTGTGTGTTGTACTCTTTGGTTTGTGTTTTCGATTATAGATAGTGGGATGTAGAATTGCTCCTTTTGTCACGACTCGAATCCTGAATCCATGACAGATATATAGGTAAGGTTCTTATTCAAGGTTTCCATACCTATACGAATCCAAACTTACATACAAACTTATCCTTTAAAACTTAATCAGAGTTCAACACAACATTAATAACAAAATTAACTTCATAATATAATTGAATTGTCTTAATATAAGAGTTAATATAATTTCATAGTTTTGGAGCACCAACTAGACATAAAGAAAAATGTACAAATTACAACAAAAAAAGCAAGTTCTGAAGGTCTAACAAAAGTGATCTGCTATCAAGCTATAAGCTTGAAAAGAATAAATAATGAGAGGGTGAGTTCAACAACTCAATGAGTAGATAACATTCAATATACACACACGAGATAATACAACAATGAGAAATATATATACAAGTATGATTTTAGGTTCTTATGGAAATGTTTCTCAAATTAGCCATAATAAGAAGATCATATGGTAAAACTCGTCAGTAAATCAAAATACAATGAGCATGAGGCTCTGTACTGTGGAATGATCAGTCCATATAGGTTGGTGACTCCCCTGACCAACTAGGGTTCAGATACGATGTGCACAAAGACTAACACTACCCTATTAGTATGGGTATTCTGACTGATATACCATAAGTTCACAATCATAATCAAACAAACATATTTATATCTCAAGGCTCAACTCATGACATCAATCAAATGAGGAGCTATTAATTCAGAAGTCAATTCAAAATACATACTGGTTCATATCAAGACATCAGATTCAACAAATGATCATGCTTATCATGGATAATAATCAACATATATATTATCAAAAAGCATGATCCAATTCATATTAACAAATCAAATATTTATAATATTTCTCATGCATATAGAAAATTATCTACTCATCTAAGTTGAAAGCAAAAAAAATCAAAAGCAGATACCGAAAAAAATCCTATTAACGTCCTACTAGTAGAGTATCAGGATTATCTAAATACAAAGAAAACATATTCAAGAATGACTCAAAAGAACATATAACCTATTTAATACACTTAACTAAGGGTTTATTCCATAAACCCTTATGTTTTTAAACTAAATTAGTTATTTTTCTAAAAACCTAAAAATTAACAGTTTTTCGGAAATCTAATCCATAATAAAATAAGTAATAAAATTGGTAATAATTTACTAAATAACCCTATATTATTCATCAAACCAATCTACAAAAGTTAATATCATAGCTAGCGACTAATATGAAATTTATCATATTTTTAGAGCCAAATTGTAATTTTTGTCTAATTGGAAGACCAAATTAAACATATCTTAAATTCATAACTATAGTGGAATTATGTTGATAATTCATCCTCACTTCTGTCCAGAACCTCTAATTATGCTCCAAGGACCATTCTGGAATTTTTTCAAATTTATAGGCTCAAATTATAATTTTTGTCAAATAGAGGACCAAACTAAATTTTATCATGAATCCATGAATATGCTGAAATTATGATCATAATTAATCCTCAATTCTGTCCAGAATATCTCATTATACTCCAGGGACCATTATGGAATTTTACCAAATTTTTAGGGTCAAATGGTAATTTTTGTCAAATTGGAAGACCAAATTGAAAGTTTTAAAATTTCATAACTATACAGTATTTCTGCCCATAATTCATATGTTATTCTTTTCAGAATCTCGGAATAGGCTCCAGGGACCAATCTGTAAATTTTCCAAAGTTTGAGGACTAAACTATAATTTCCAAAATTGAGGGACCAAATTGAATTTTCATCATCTTCAACCTCCAACCCAGAATTTCAACAAAAAACCCACTGTTCTTTCCTTATTTCTAACATAATTTCACCATTCAAACAAAATCATAACTCAAATCATCATCTTTCAATTCAATCTTTTTAAATCAAGCAATTAATCCATTAGCCATGACAATCAACCCATAACATTCAATTAATTCATCAATCAAACTCAAAATATAAATTTTCCAAACCCTAACATTCATCAAAACGGAAATTAAAACCTCAATAACACATATTTATACATTTAACAACCTAAATTTTACTTTTAAAATTATTTCCTTCAACTCCTTTCTATTTTCCTTCTAATTTCTCTCTTCTCTTTTTCTTCTTTCTCCCTTCTCTCTCCTGCCGATTCTCTTTTAAATTTTCAGATCCCACTTTTGTTTTTTTATATTTATATTTATTATATTTATCTAATTACTACACTACCCCTCATTCATTTATACCCATTCTTTAGGCCATCAAGAGCTTTGTAGCCTTTTCCTATGTTTTTATATTCAAAACATCACACCCTTCGTATTTCATTCATGTAGAAACCGTTGGACTTCAGAAAAAGCAGGAAAAACTGCTGTTGAAAAATTAGCTTCAGAAAGTAGTAAAAATAAATTATTTATAGATTAAACAGGAAGGATGCCAACAAGTTTTGTCAAAAACAATTTTTTTCCCGCTATATAGAAGATACAATATAAATTAGATTGTAAAATTATAATTAAAGTTTTTTAGATAATTATATATTAATAATTCCAGCCAAATAATAAATTAATAATAATAAATAAAAAATTAAAACAAAATTAAAAAAATTGAAGCGCTTTAAAATATACAAAAAGCTAAAAATTACAGGTTAAATGGTTAATTAGTTTCTTGGAAAACCTAAACTAGTTGATTGATTATTTATAAAAAACCAAGAAAACCACTCATTTCATATTTTTAATGAACTTGTAAACTTAGTCTGATTTTACTAATTTTATTAATTGTGCACGAGTCAAATTTAATTTTATTGGTTTTTAAGCTTTTAGTTTGATTTTACATATTAGATGTAATTAACTTATAACTTTAGGATTCAATTTGTGATTTTAACAAAAATAGATGCAAATTTATAGGCCAATGGATGAAATGTTCACAATCAGCTAAAGCTTTCTTCATGCGTGATCACTTGTGCAGGACTCTTACAGCCAACATCTATGCGTCGTGCTCGAATCATGGTAAGTTTGGCATTTCCCTGTCATGTTTTATGTTGATTTATGATGAGGCAGAGGAAACAGAAAAGATCTGAAATCCAAAGACATGGCATGACTGTAGAATTACAGGACTCAGAGCCTGCTTAATTGAAAATTCATTTCGAAGATTATCCTATGAGAAAGTGTAATTCATTAATTGCATGTTCTTTCTCTACTGTCATTTGTTTTCCCATTAATCTTCATTGATTATGCCAATGAATGGAAGTCCTTAATTTTTCTTGTGCTCTCCCAAAAGATAGCCCTTTACTTGAAAAAAAAATTGTGGAAATGCAACCAATCTTATGCCCAACAACATAAATGCTAGCCAATTTTGTTACTGACCTTGGAGAAAAGTTCAGGTGCCCATCATATCATTTTTTGCTTAAAGTCCTCTTACTTCGATCAGGAGCTCATATTATTTTCGCGCAACACGAAATGACTCAACTCAAGCGAATGTCATATTAGTTTGTTATTTCAAGCATTTGGATGGAGAGAAGCAGTACCTGTATACATTGGTATAATATTTAATGTAATTTGATAAATCATTTACATCTATAAAAAATAGTTAATATTATTAAAGATAACTAAAAGATAATTAATATTATTAAAGATAAATAAAAAAAGAATTACAACGTATATGAAGGAGAAAGATCACTTTACTTAAACTCGACCTCCAACTTTCTTGTTGTACTTGCAGCTCACTCAAACTCTACTCCTAACATTTTTGTTGTACTTGTAGTTGTAGCAATGATAAGAAAGCTGTTGTTAATGCAGCTCTTGTTAGGTTGGTTGTCATTTCATGTGCAACAAATGGATGGCACCAACCATTGACTATTGATAGCCACCATTGTTGAATGAGCTAGAGTTGGTGGCCACCATTGTTGAATGAGTTAGAGTTGATAGCCACCATTGTTGACAACAAACCAAGAATAGCTTCCATGAATGCCTATAAATAGAGGCATATGTAAGAGAGCAAAATGAGAGTGAAGTAGTAGAGTCAAAGATGTGAGAGATGTAGGAGAGAGTGTGCTGCCAAGAGCAGCAAGCAGTAGCTGCCATTGCAGCACTGCAAAGAGATAAATAGAGTGAGGTTGAGAGTTGCTACAAGAGGGGATGATTCCTCCTCCTCTATTGTTGTAAGTCTTGTTCTCTCCCTACATAATATAATGGCTTCTCCCGTGGATGTAGGCGGATTTGCCGAACCACGTTAAATATTGTGTCAGTGTGCTTGGCCTCCTATGAGCAAATATCAGTACATCACCGGTCGGATTCCCCAACAATTGGTATCAGAGCACATGGTTTTAACGTGATGTTTGATTTTGCTCAAAAATGAAAGTTGTTAAAATTGTGTTTTGACCATACTATTGTGTAGAGGAGGAAGAGACGAAGCCACTGGTGAAAACCGCATCGAAATCGGACGTCGGAAACTGCCGCACGCGCCGGCGGGGTTGGCTGTCCACGTCATCAGCCACGTCAACAGTTCTGCACAGTCATCAGACACATCACCTGACATATCAGCACTCTGACCAGTCAAACTTCCACGTCAGCAGTTCTGCGCAGTCATCAGACACGTCACCTGACACATCAGCACTCTGACCAGTCAAACTGCCACGTCAGATTTTGCTGACCTATATGTCCTACGTGGATGACACATCATTACAGCCACGTCAGCTCCCTGGATTTTGATCCTGTGTGGCAGAGTCTACATGCAACCGGTTCTGAGATTGAATCTGGGCTATTAAATAGGCCAAAATTGTTTTGATCAAATCATAGCCGTCTGAAGTGCGATTTGGACGATTTCAGACTTGTTTCCAGCTAATTGGATCGTTCCGGATGCAATGGTATGGTCCGATCATTGAGATTGAGATCATAAATGGCAATGATGAATTATTAAAGAGAGATTGCCCGATCAGGAGGCATATGATGATCATCATGGTGGTCGATAGAGTTGAAGAAGAAGAAATCACACATGTTTGCCCAATTACATGTGGTGAACTATTATGTGGGGAATTTTAATTACCTTAAGGGAAGGTAAAATTGGGACACTCTAAACACCTGATCATGTGGACAATTTGAGGTGGAGAGTGAAATTTGATGAAGACCAATCTTGACGAATCTGAGCACTGGTAGTCTCACCAGATGTTGAGAAATCAGGTATAAAACCAGGATACCCCAGATCATTTGTAAATAAAAGCCGCAACAAAGCTAGCAAATGGTTGTATATATAAAAAGACTGTACGATGGATAGATATGGCCTAAGAAGTTCTGGCTAGGAGATTGGGTTTTAAGCGGGACCGTTGTGACCCCTCCAATCTTTCCTGGGAACTTGCTTAGTGGAAGGATTATCCATACGGTACTATTTTCGTATATGTGACAGTTTGTTATGAAACTGTTGAAGACTAGCAGGATGACGGCACAAAGGAATAGTTGGGTTCCATATGATCAAGGATCTGATAGAGTGATGATTTCTCCAAGAAAGTTATATTCGGTGACTGTAATTTCTCGAGGGGAGAATTGATGAAGACCCTGATAATGGAAGAGAAATACAGCAAAAGGATAAAGATTGGCACCCTATTTTGACTTGGACAGATGTTGTGACAAGATGAGTTGCTGTCAAACATAAGCAAGGAATAGGGAGAAATCTGGAGAA
>SRLM01000692.1:22647-171960 GCA_015708895.1 Populus ilicifolia
TATGTGACAGTTTGTTATGAAACTGTTGAAGACTAGCAGGATGACGGCACAAAGGAATAGTTGGGTTCCATATGATCAAGGATCTGATAGAGTGATGATTTCTCCAAGAAAGTTATATTCGGTGACTGTAATTTCTCGAGGGGAGAATTGATGAAGACCCTGATAATGGAAGAGAAATACAGCAAAAGGATAAAGATTGGCACCCTATTTTGACTTGGACAGATGTTGTGACAAGATGAGTTGCTGTCAAACATAAGCAAGGAATAGGGAGAAATCTGGAGAACCAAAATTACACGAGAGCACACGAAGATTGTGTAGGAGTACCCGGAGGATCCAACGAGGTACTGTAATGAGACAACAGGTGCAAGGAAAAGAAGAGTTCCCAGATGAAGCTCAAAGCAGAGACTGTATGAAAAAGTTGTACAACAAGAAGTCTCTTGTGCTCTTGATAAAGGCAACAAACAAGGACCTTTCAATGCATGTAAAGATGGAAGGGTGAGCTGTTGCAGATGCACCTAATTGAGGAGGTGTAAATGCCTGTGATAAAAGGTGACCGCCTATGATGAAAGGCGAAGACACCAAAGGGAGTTGGTGTGGGTGGAGCTGTTAAGCAGAAAAGGCGTAGAAGCTCCAAATATAGAAATTGAGGTGGAGGATTGCGAGGAGTATACCGCAACTTTCTCTTTCTATGTAATTAGTGGCAGTGATCTCTCCCATAGTCCACATGGTGGTAGAGAATTTATGGAGCCACTTTGAAGCATCTCAGTTGAAGAAGGATGCGACCGCCTATGAAAGACAAAGACACCTTAAAGAGAAGGTGTGAAGGCTATGAGAAAAGCCTATAATTAGACTGCCGCATGACGACGAGCGGAGACACCTCAGGAGAAGGTGTGAGGGCTATGAGATGAGCCTATGATTAGATCGTCGTATGATAACGAGCGGAGACACCTCGGGAGTAAGGTGTGGAGGCTATGAGATGAGCCCATGATTAGACCGCCGCATGACGACGAGCGGAGACACCTCAAGAGAAGGTGTGAGGGCTATGGAAGGAGCCCATTTCAGAACGCCCCAGAGCCAATGTGATGGCTAGGTATGAGTGGACAGATGGATAGCCAATGAAATGGCTATGATGAGTATAGAGACAAATGCAGGTTTGACTTTCATGGATATTGCCCCCATGCTAAAGATCAATGATCTAGAAGACATTTGCCTTGGACAATAAGTGGATGACTTGTGGAGCATTAAGGCGCGGCTGTTATGAAAGAGTAGATGGGCATGCGCAGGTTCCAGGAACAAGTTGACTCTTGTCAAGGTGGTGAGCTCGGTCATGGCATTGTAATACTCAGAGTATGAAGACAGATATGGATCAACCTTTTATGGGCTGCCCCCATGGTTAAAGGTGGAAAGCTATCTGGACTCTTGAGACTAAGAGTGGGAGACTCATGGAGAAGTAAGACGTGGTTCCTAGGGTGGAACAGAGGGCAGACGCAACTCCTGGATGAGTAAACTCTTGGAAGAGTGGTGAGCTTGTGATCATATTGGGATACTCAAATAATGACTGTCGCACTTGAAATATCCGTTTGAGGAGGTGTTATAAGCCTTAATGTGAAGCTTGATGAATCATTCCGGACCGAGCATGGTTGATACGCTCGAAGGGGAATGTTGTTCCAGAGACAAGCGTTAACACTATTCAGATGTGATGTGGCAGTCCATCTGGTTATAGTGATCCTTTTGTGTGAGAAAAGGTGTGTTTAGGTTACTCTGATGATTGAAAGGTTTGGCAAGTACCTGTAAACTTGGCCACAAACGCTCTCAGAATGGAAAACTTGGAAGAGCTGCAAGATGCAAGCTTGTGTTGAAGAAAGAAGACAGTTGCCCCACATGAATGGCAAAGGGGGTGATTGTTAGGTTGGTTGCCATTTCATGTGCAACAAATGGATGGCACCAACCATTGACTATTGATAGCCACCATTGTTGAATGAGCTAGAGTTGGTGGCCACCATTGTTGAATGAGTTAGAGTTGGTAGCCACCATTGTTGACAACAAACCAAGAATAGCTTCCATGAATGCCTATAAATAGAGGCATATGTAAGAGAGCAAAATGAGAGTGAAGTAGTAGAGCCAAAGATGTGAGAGATGTAGGAGAGAGTGTGCTGCCAAGAGCAGCAAGCAGTAGCTGCCATTGCAGCACTGCAAAGAGATAAATAGAGTGAGGTTGAGAGTTGCTACAAGAGGGGATGATTCCTCCTCCTCTATTGTTGTAAGTCTTGTTCTCTCCCTACATAATATAATGGCTTCTCCCGTGGATATAGGCGGATTTGCCGAACCACGTTAAATATTGTGTCAGTGTGCTTGGCCTCCTATGAGCAAATATCAGTACATCACCGGTCGGATTCCCCAACAGCTCTATCTCTTTCTCTTTACTCTTTTATACATATTCATTGTCCTTCGTTCTTTTTGCTCTCTTTCTCGGTGTTTTTTTTATAAATAATAATAATATCATAGCTTTAGCTCTTTTTTAATAATATAGCTGCCCTCTTTATGATGGCAATTACAGCCATCCTTTTCTAGATGCTGCCACATATTCAATTGTTGTTGCACAGTAATGATAACCAATCCAACAGTACCCATCTACATTGATCGATAGCGGATATGGAGAGGGAATCATACCTTATTTGACTGGTGCTTTGCAGGCAGTAGGTGCTCGTATCACCTATCAGAGTGTCATTTCTCCTTCACCGAAAACGATCAAATTGTTGAGGAGCCATATATACAAGCTAATGACTATGCAAGCTAGAGTTTTCGTTGTGCACATGCATCCTTCTCTCGGCACTCGGCTTTTTGCCAAAGCGAAAGAGATTGGAAGGGTGAGTGAGGGCTATGTTTGGGTCATGGTTGATGGTATTACTGCTGATTTGTGGACTTCACCCACACTAATACAATGCAAGGGGTATTGGGTGTTAAACCTTATGTACCAAGAACAAAAGAGCTCGAACATTTATGGACTCCGAGCCTATGATGCTACCACGACATTTGCCTTGGCAATTGAGAAAGCTGGAACTACAAATTTTGGCCTCTAGAAAGAAATGTTTCTTGCAATCCATCAATGGATCTTGCAAATCTTCGGGTCTCTTTATTTTGTCCAAACCTTCTTATAGCATTATCAAACACTAGCTTCAAAGGTCTTGCAGGTTATTCGATGGGCAGTTGCAACCATCGGCTTTCCAGATAGTTAAGGCGAAGGGAAATGGAGTAAGAGAGATTGGATTTTGGACACCTAGAAGGCTTCTCAACACATTGGACTTAACAACCACCGGAAACACGTACAGAACTTGTAATTCCAATCCTTTAACTATTATATGGCCTGGAGATAAAATTTATATTCCTATAGGTTGGGAGATTCCAATAAATGGAAGGCGGTTGAGGATTGGGGTGCTAATGAAGGGTGGATTCAACCAGCTTTTGACAGTGACAAGAGATCCCAAATATGACACTAATAGTTTTTGGTAGCTGCATAGTTGTTTTTGAAGCTGCAGTGAAAACTTATATTATTTTAGATTTAAAGATATAATTGATATTAGTTTTTAATATATTTTTTTAAATAAAAATTTTTTGAATTCGAAATTTTTACAACTCACGTTTTCTTTTATTATTAATTAAATTTTAATTAAAAAAGAGAATGAGGTAAATTTTAACAGTGGTAATAGCTCATACCGTGGGAGCAGTGGTCCTTAACAACAACAATGGGCAGCAAGGTAAATCGTTTCTCTTCCTCAAATCAGTGGTCTAATACACGGTCTGTTAGGTGCCAACTTTGTTAGGCACCTTGTCACTCAATTCAGTGGCGTTCCCAACTTCATAATCACAGGTTACAAGATAAGCCAACCTAGTTCTTAGCTATTAATTAGATTGTACAGATAATTTTGAAGGCCAAAGTGTTATCAATATATGCAGAGTAAAGATTATAGATGGTGTAGCCTAGCTTGATCCTGAATAATTTTCAGGACTTAAAGTCAAGCAATTAGTGAGGGATTTGATAGTTTATTGCAAGTTTTTTTTTTCAAGGATCAGGGCTTACACATGGACTGTTAGGAAATTCAAGCTCTCAAACACACATCAATTTACGTGGTTCGGCAACTTGCTTACTCCACGGAGCTACTGGTTTGTATTAATGAAACTCAAAAACAATACAAACAATAAAACAAGGAGGAGGAGAAAAACTTCTCAACTCAACTCAACTCTCACCTTTAACTCTCTCTATGTTTCTCTCTATTTCATGTTCTGCATCAGCTATCAATGCATCCTCTATTTATAGCTGAGGAGGGAGACAATTGTTCAACAATGGTGGGCAACATTTTCTTTGGTTAGACACCTACTATTGACTTTTAACCATGTCAAGCATGGCTGCCACCGACCATGGCTGCTATCGACCATTTGTGTCCACACATAACAATCTCCCACTTAGACACAAATGGAGCTAGGTCTGTCTTTTAATCTTTAAGACCAACTGAAGCTTTACACAGCTTCAGTTTATCAAGAGTAACTCCTTTGGTTAACATGCAGCTGGATTCTTGCTTCCACAGATCTTTTCAAGTAACAGTTGTTCATCATCGAGCAATTGTTGGATAAAGTGATATTTGATCTGTATGTGCTTTGTTCTGGAGTGAAATGCTAGATTTTTAGTAAGGAAGATTGCACTCTGACTGTCATTGTACAAAGTACCCTTTCTATTTGTCTTGCCCAATTTTTGCAGGAAACTCTATAGCCATACTATATCTTTTTCAGATTCTGAAACTGCAACATATTCAGCTTCTGTCGTTGAAAGAGCGACTATCTTTTGCAAGGTAGAACTCCAAGAAACAGCAGTGCCTCCTAGAGTGTATATATAACCTGTAGTACTCTTTCTGCTATCAACATCTCCTGCTAGATCAGCATCTACAAAGCCTTCAAGTTTCAAACCGCCAGCTGTGAAAATAAGACATGTCTCTGATGAGCCTTTTAAGTACCTCATAATCCATTTCACTGCCTTCCAATGCTGCTTTCTAGGATTGCTCATATACCAGCTTACAACTCCCATTGCATGAGCAATATCTGGTCTAGTATAGAGCATAGCATACATCAAAAAGTTGATAGCTGAGGTGTATGGAATCTTATCCATGTGTTCACGTTCTAGCTCAGTTTTTGGTGACTGATCTCTACTGAGCTTGAAATGATTCCCCAAAGGTGTGCATACTGGCTTAGCATTATCCATACTAAACCTGCTGAGAACCTTCTTTACATACTCTATCTGTGAAAGCTTTAGTATGCCTTTGTCTTTGTCTATGATGATTCTCATGCCAAGTATTTGTTTAGCACTCCCAAATCCTTCATGTCAAATTGTTTTGACAATTGTTGCTTTAGCTTGTCAATCTCTTCCATGCTGGATCCTGCAATCAACATATCATCCACATATAATAGTAGAATGATATAGGAGTTGTCAAAATGTTTGACATAGCAACAATGATCCGCCTGACATTTTGTGTATCCCGAACTACACATGAAGTTGTCAAACTTCTTGTACCACTGTCTTGGAGCTTGCTTCAAACCGTATAGGCTTTTCTTCAGCTTGCAAACTTGACTCTCCTTTCCTGGTATTGCAAACCCCTCTGGTTGTTGCATGTAAATGTCTTCCTCCAATTCACCATGAAGAAATGTTGTTTTTACATCTAATTGTTCAAGATATAAATTCTCTGCAGCTACTATCCCCAGAACAACTCTGATTGTTGTAAGCTTCACAACTGGAGAGAATATCTCTGAATAGTCAATTCCTTTCTTTTGCTGAAACCCTTTGATGACAAGTCTTGCCTTAAACCGTTTGCTTCCATCATGCTCAGTCTTTACTCTGTAAACCCACTTGTTTTGCAAAGCCTTCTTTCCTCCAGGTAGTGAGGTTAACTCCCAAGTCTTGTTCTTTAACAATGACTCCATCTCATCCTTCATGGCTAACTCCCATTTGCTCAAGTTTCCATCTTGTAAGGATTCTTCATAAGATAATGGTTCACCACCATCTGTCAGCAAAATATAATTCAGTAGAAGTGTGAACCGTTGTGGAGGCTTTATAGTCCTTAAAGACCTGCGAACAACTGGTTCACTTGGCTCTGCGTTGTCTTGTGTAGTAGTAGTGGGTACTGATGCGCTTGGACTTTCTTGTAAGGCCTCTTGAGTGGTAATATCGGGAAGCCCTTCTAATTGTATGAATTTAGATTTTTGTGGACTCGAATCTAAATCAGTTATCTCTGGTTCTGTACTTGATCTGTCTTTGTACAAAACTTTCTCGTTGAAGATCATGTTCCTGCTTCTGATAATCTTCCTGTTCTGATCATCCCAAAGTCGAAATCCAAATTCTTCATCTCCATAGCCAATGAAGAAACATTTCTTTGATTTGGCATCCAGCTTGTTGCGAGCATCAGAATCTACATGCACATAGGAAACACACCCAAAGACCTTCAAATGAGAAAGTTGTACTTCTTTTCCTCTCCATACTTCCTCGGGTAGTTTGAACTCCAAGGGAATTGATGGTCCACGGTTGATCAAGTAAACTGCAATATGAACTGCATCAGCCCAGAATGTTTGTGGTAACCCAGAATGCAACCTCATGCTTCTAGCTCGTTCATTGATGGTCCTGTTCATCCGTTCAGCAATGCCATTCTGTTGTGGTGTGCCTGGAACTGTCTTTTCCATTCTGATACCGTTGACAGCACAATACTCCTTGAAACCTCCATCAATGTATTCTCCTCCATTATCAGATCGTAAGCATTTCAACTTCAAACCTGATTCAGTCTCAACCATAGCCTTCCATTTCTTGAATGTTTCAAACACATCAGATTTATTTTTCAGAAAGTAGACCCATACCTTTCTGCTAAAGTCATCAATAAACGCCACATAGAACCGAGAACCTCCAAGTGATGCTACTAGAGTCGGTCCCCATAAATCTGTATGCACCAGTTCTAGCTTTCTTGGTTTTAAGGTTCTGCTAACCTTTAAGAAACTGAGCTTCTTCTGCTTTCCGAGGATACAGCTTTCACAAATGTCTAGATCAACATTTGTTAACTCTGGCAGCTTTCCCTTTGACTGAAGTATCTTCATCCCCTTTTGACTCATATGGCCGAGTCTATAGTGCCATAATTATGCCTGATTTTCTACTTTAGTAGAGGCAATTATATATGCAGATCTTGTGGTCATATACAAGGTACCGGTTTTCTTTCCACGAGCCAAAACCATTGCTCCCTTTGATACCTTCCATATTCCTCCAGAAAAAAGGATTGAATGGCCATTATCATCAAGTTGTCCGACCGAGATCAGCTTCTTCTTCAGTTCAGGAACATGCTTACATTTTGCAAGTTCCATATGGATCCATTCATCGTTTTGATTTGCACATTTCCAATGCCCACAATATCCAATAGTTGTCCATCAGCCAGATAGACTACTCTATAATTTCCAGCAATATAATTTTGCATCATTTCATGATGTGGAGTTCAATGAAATGAAGCTCCAAAATCAAGAACCCAATCATCAATAGGACTATGTACAACAAGAATCAAAGCATCTTGTACCTCATCTATAGCGGCATCTGCAGAATCAGCTTCAGGTTTCTTTGGTTTTGTGCAACTCCTCATGAAATGACCAGATTTGCCACAATTCCAACATTCAACCTGCTTTCTTGGTCCAAACTTGCTTTTACTTCTGTACCTGGATTTTGATCTGCCTCTGGATAAGCCTTTGTCTTGTCTCCTTCCTCGAGTGTTAATGTTGAGGGCTGAACCTGAACTTGAACTTTCACCTAAGTCTTTCCTTCGTACTTCTTCAGCTAAAATCAGGTCTCGGATGTCGTCATATTTTAATTTGGATTTTTCGGCTGAGTTGCTTACGGCTGTTCTCATGCCTTCCCAACTGCTTGGAAGTGAAGCTAGCAAAATAAGTGCTCGGATCTCATCATCAAACTCAATCTCAACAGATGACAATTGATTTGTGATGGTGTTGAAATTATTAAGATGTTGTGTAACAGAGGTGTTTTCTGTTATCTTCAGGTTGAACAGCTTCTTCATCAGGTGCACTTTGTTATTTGCTGACGGCTTCTCATACATCTCAGACAAGGCTTCCATCAATCTTGCTGTGGATTTCTCTTTCGTAACATTATGAGCAACTCTTCTTGATAATGATAGCCGGATAATACCCAAAACTTGTCTATCAAGTATTTGTCAATCTTCTTCTGACATGTTTTCTGGTTTGCTCCTCAACAGAGGAAGATGAAGTTTCTTCTCATATAAATAGTCTTCAATTTGCATTTTCCAATAACCAAAATCAATTCCATCAAATTTTTCAATACCCGCAGCCTTTATTTCATCAGCCATTTTTACTCTTTCTTGGATTTGAATCTGCAAAATCTGACCTTACAGATGTGTCTGGAATAGCTGAAAATGCTGGAAACGACACTGAGATCACCCAAATAGGACTTCGAATGGCTCCGATTTAATCAATCAAATTTTTGGATCACTGGACGCTGTAGATGAAGCCACGTGTCAGGAGAAATAAACTCTGCGCCACACCGGATCAAAACCCAGTGATGATGACGTGGCTAAATGACGTGTTAGACACGTAGGCACAGTGGGGCCACAAATCTGACGTGGCAGTTTTCATGAAGATTTTATGCTGACGTGGTTGAGCTGACATGTGTGATGACATGTCTTTTACGTGTTAGGTGACGTGTCGGTTGACCAGTCAGAATGCTGACGTGGCTTGATGACTGTGCTGAACGGCGGACATGGCTGATGACGTGGCGGCTCAAGTTGCAGGAGACGGGCGAGGAAGACGCATGACGTGCGTGAGGCGCGTCGGTGCGCGTAGACAGTGCTGGTGGCGGCGCGTGCGGGCATGCAGGACGTCGGATTTTCACCAGGTTTTCACCAGTGGATTCCTCTCGTCATCCTCTTCACGATGGTATATTCAAAAACACGTTTTGAGAACTTTGATTTTTGAGTTTGGATTAAACACCCTCTTTTTCAATAACAAGCTTTGATACCAGTTGTTAGGAAATTCAAGCTCTCAAACACACATCAATTTACATGGTTCGGTAACTTGCCTACTCCACGGAGCTACTGGTTTGTATTAATAAAGCTCAAAAACAATACAAACAATAAAACAAGGAGGAGGAGAAAAACTTCTCAACTCAACTCAACTCTCACCCTTAGCTCTCTCTATGTTTCTCTCTATTTCGTGTCCTGCATCAGCTATCAATGCATCCTCTATTTATAGCTGAGGAGGGAGACAATTGTTCAACAATAGTGGGCAACATTTTCTTTGGTTAGGCACCTACCATTGACTTTTAACCATGTCAAGCATGGCTGCCACCGACCATGGCTGCTACCGACCATTTGTGTCCACACATAACATGGACAAGTATAAATATGATTGTCTAGCTTGTGTTTGTAGTAGACTTGGATGAATACAAATAAAGTATTTTAAGAGTTTTCCCATAGTTATAGTCATTGAAGGTTTTAACTTACAACAAAACTGGAGAAAGTCACCTTGTTTCATGCATGACTTCCAAGCAATCAAAAGAATATAAATCAGAAGTCGAAGATATTCTTATAATAGAGTAATCCAGTTAGGTCAGTTTTCAGAATTCATCATCCTTTGAACCATCAGCAAATGTATTAAAGTTGACACGACTTACCTCAATTCTTAACTAGGCTAGATAAGTTAGAATAGTCATGTTGAACTGGAGAAAACGATTTGTCTTTAAAATAGATTTTGTGACGTGACAAAGGATGGTTCCTGTAATGGAAGCGATGGTTCCTGTAATGGAAGCGATGGTTCCTGTTTATAAGCAAGTCAAGTCAATGATTGAATTTCCCATGCAAGACCTTGTCAGGCCAGTACAAGAATAATAACGAATGCAGTATTTTTATGATTGTTTGCCAAGAAAAATAAAACTTGTTGAACGGATCTAGCCCTTGAAAATAACAACCAAGAATTTTAATTATTCTTAATTAGATTGAGATAAAGACTTAACTATTTTTTCTGTTCTTTTGGTTATATAGCGAGGTTAAGGAATTTAAAAGGTAGTCATTCATGTCACGATTAGAAAATTTAAAAGACTTAATTTGAATTTGAAGATTTCTAACCGTAGAAAAGTATGTTTTTAAATCATCATATCACTTCTTTTGTATTAGAATAATAGCGCATGTAGTATTTAATGATTGATTGCCAAGAAAAAAAAAAGTTGAAGGGATCGGTTAGACTCTAGGTCGTTGGTCGACCTCATCGTTTCGAATTTTATAACTGTAGTTGAATCTTGATGATATTGGCTTGAGATTTCACTGAATTTTAACTGAATTAGGCTTCTTCTTTTTGTCTGTTGCAACAAGCAGGATTTTTTTATTATTATTAAAAAATTAATGCTGGTTAGAAAACTAGGTGCCAATGTAACTACAAGCTTGAATATTCTATAATCATTGCAGATATGTATTAGACTTTGACAAGGTAAACGGTGATGTAGTCAGACCAAGGGATACCTTAGAGTATAAGGACAACTCTTCGATATTTAATAAGTTATTATAGCTAGACACCCAAGTGCCTGTATTTTACATATTACTTAAAATATGATTCAGTGACTAACAAGAGAATGGTACTACCAATGCAAATCTTCATGAAGTCTTTACAATTTCCTAGAAGTTACATGCATGATTAGGAAGCAAAAAATATAAAATATAAAAAAAATCATCCAATAGGATATTCTTCCTTCTTTCTTTTGACCTTAATTATAGACTCATATTCATTGCCAACTTGATTGATGTTTTGATATATAGTTTTGGAAATTAATTCTGTAATAATATATATGTGTGTGTGTGTGTGTGTTTTTGGAGATAATAAGGGAATTAATGCCATTGAACATTTCTATATTTTTAAAATAGATAGGAAAAAGGGACATGTATTTTTAAAATTATATCTCTATATTATTATTATTTTTAATCTAGAAAAAGTATTCAAACGCTAACCAGAGGAAATTAAATGTTGGACTAAATCAAATAAAAAGAATTTATAAGGGATCGGTGTGTAACAAAATTTTTTGTTTAGAGATTATAATCGAGTTTTCAACCTTGAGAAAAATACAGCTGTGCCCTTCACACGCATTGTTGTAAGATGTTCTTCCAGGCTTTACGAGTCCATCTTCCACTCCCAACAAACCTTATAAGTAAGAGATGCTGCCATTCGAGTTTCAACCAAACAAACTAGAATCATACAACACAACAAGATGAAGAAAATCCCTTCGAAGCCTTTTCTCTCTATGGTCTTTTTCTTTCTTTCTTTAAAGATTTGGTTCATAGAAGTGCTGGTAGCCCAGAATACAGCAACAATTCCAGTGAATGTAGGTGTGGTTCTTGACTTGGAATTTTCGGGTGGTAATATTGATTTGACATGCATCAACATGGCCCTTTCAGACTTCTATGCCACTCACAGTGGCTACAAAACTAGATTGGTCCTCACCACCAGGAACTCCGGGAACGATGTTGTTGGTGCAGCTGCAGCAGGTTCTCTCTGATCCCAGCTTTCTCTCAAACAGTTGATTTTATCTAATATTGAAAATTTACTCTCTTGTTTTAAACTGATGATTAACATACTTATGCATACAATTCAATAGTGAAAATTTATTCACTCCATGATGTGATCGTGAGCCCTGCAACTTCCTTTAGCTATGATCTAATTAGCATTGCTACTGAACTATAGCAGTGGGGAAAATTTAATGAAATTAAGGATTTCTCATGAATACTTACCACATTATAGTATTATAAGGAGAGTCAAAAGTCATCCAAAAATTGTGGACTTGCGGCAAGCTTCCTTCTAAAAGTCATACATGGGAGCTGTACTCTATGGGACGTGGTTTGTTATTTTTTTACCTAGTGGGATGATTATATGTGCAAAAACGGTCAGATGTGAATTCTAAATTTACATTTTTATTCTCTGAAAAATAATTATATTGTCATGACCCAAATTCTAACTCTATAGCCGGTAACACTATAGCGATACCATGGAGACACCCCACCCGTGCTTAACCTATATATATATATATACACACACACACACATAGTATTTTGTAATTTTTTAAATATTTCTCAAATCCAATAAAACAATTCATAATTTAAAATACTTAATACATTAAATAACATCCAATGTTTGAAGAAAAATCTAAACTTGAATGAAAACAATGTAATAATTGAGTATTTAAAACATCAAATCTCAAAAACTAAAAAAAACCTTGTGGAAGCAAGTAAGATATATCAACAAATAAAATAGCAAGAACTCTTAATTAAAGGCTAACTTACTAATGAAACCTAAGAAACTAAAATAATATTAAATTAAAAGGGTAAATTCAATCAATTCATCCAGGGATTAACAACATTTAATATATATTTTAGTTATTTATAAATATAAGGATTGAAACAGATAGACACACACATGTATATTAAGCATAATAACATATGATAAAGGAATATATGATAAAAGAATATATTGGCTCAAATAATAGACAAAATCCTAAGGTTCCGATAAAATACGTGATTTTGCAACCCTGATCACTATGAAAGAATCGGTCACCACATGTTGGCTCTCTCACTTGCTGGGTATACGAAATACTATATGCACATATACTAACTACACTTCATTAGCATAAAGTTACTAACAAGTATATCGATATAAAAACATAATAGATATTCAAATAATTATCAAAGCAAATGAATATGATATCGAATATAATTTAATTCTACATAATACGAGTGATAATTCAAGAATAAATTAGTACTCAAATAATAAAATAGCATATAAATATTCAAGAATTAATCAATTGCACTCATCATATAATCAACATAATTATATTATTTCTATTACATGTATATTAAAAATTATTTCTCTCACTTGAAAAACAAAAGCAAAAGACCTGTGGATATAGCCAAAGACTATGTACTAAAGATTGTTACAAAGAACATCAATAGAATTTGTAACAGATATAGAAAATGCTCAGAAACAACTCACAAAAAAATAACATAAAAAATTAAAACTCTCATCTTAGACACTAAAATGTAATTATAAACCCGAACTGATCACACAATTGATCCTGAACATGACCCAAACTTATTGAACCTAATAGACCTAACTAACCCCTGCTACTAGGTCAATTGATTGACCAAAAAGACTAACTAGTTGACTGCCACCACAAGCAACCAATTGGTCGGTTCACACCAATCAGACAATTGGTTGATTGGGATTTTTAAAATCCTGATCTAAGAGTCATCAATTCTACATATCCTCATAAACAATCAAAACCTGTAATTCTAATCACCTAATCCGTTCCTTTTAAGGCAATAACACCCTAAAACATTAATTAAATCTCTTAAATTGATCACTCATCAAATCATAATAAAAACCCTAAACTTTTCTTTAATTCTTATACCAACAATTTCCTAATCGAAAACAATAAGAAGGGAGATACTTGCTTGTTTCTTCCACCTTTTTTAAAACCAAAACTTCAGTTCATAACTGATTTTCTTGGTGTTTTCTAAGAGAAAATTCATTGTAATGAAGAAAAAAAGAGAAGATGAAAAACAAATTCTTTGGTAACCTTCTCTTTAAATACCTATGTTAGTTTAAGTTTTGTTTGGGTTGAACTTCGGACTTAGGTCTAATAAGCTAAGAATATGGGTCTTATATATATGGTGAACCTCCTCAAGATATTTTCAATACCTTTAAATAGCCAAGAAAACCTATATCTGTTATAAAATAACTTAAATTTCAAAGGCATAAAAGGAAATTAAAATAGTATAAAAAATCCAAAAAATCACAAGAAAAGTAATAAAATTGATCCAAATAGCAATTTACAAGCCTAATTTTGGGATATCCAATGATTTTATGAGCGAAAAAAATAGTTTCACCGAGAAAAAATGCTTGTAGATTCTCTTAGAAAATTTTTAACTCGATCCCACGATTAGAACTCCTATTATCATAGCTTTAAACTACTAATCTACATTGACACAATTATACCTTCTCTTAAACCTCAATCTCTACCATTGATATAGGTTTGATCCCTACATGAACACTCGTAACCGCCACTTTTTACAAGCTTGAATTCATTAAATATGCCACGACTCATCAATGAAAGGAGATGAGGTGTGCAGATTTTTAGGTTGCTGTTTCTTCTCGTTGTTTAGGAGGGGCAGGAGAACCCCAAATGCCAAGTACAATCTATTCCTTGCTTTCTCTGCATAACCACTATATTCATGATTTATCAGAAGTCTAATTTCATATAAAGTACAATATAATCATAATTAAGTCTCTATGATTAATCTTTACTGATTATTGAAAATAATTGATCTATTCGTAATTGTTTTCTTAATCCTTTTACAAGTACAGCCCTCGACCTGATAAAATTTTTTGAAGTGCAAGCAATCATAGGCCCAACAACATCAACGCAAGCAAATTTTGTCATTGAACTTGGAGAAAAAGCTCAGGTGCCCATTATATCGTTTTCTGCATCAAGTCCTTCTCTCACTTCCATCAGGAGTCCCTTCTTCTTCCGAGCTACCCAAAATGACTCAACTCAGGTGAATGCCATAAGTGCATTAGTTCAAGCCTTTGGATGGAGAGAAGCAGTACCCATCTACATTGACAATGAGTATGGAGAGGGAGTGATACCTTATTTAACTGATGCTCTGCAAGCAGTTGATGCTCGTGTACCGTACCGGAGTGTCATTTCTCCATCAGCCACTGATAATCAAATTGTTTCAGAGCTTTACAAGTTGATGACAATGCAAACTAGAGTTTTCATTGTGCACATGTTTCCATCTCTTGGCGCTCGGGTTTTTGCCAAAGCAAAAGAGATTGGCATGGTGAGTGAAGGCTATGTTTGGATCATGACTGATGGTCTAACAGCTGAATTTTTGAGTTCGCCAAATGCTTCTGTCACGAGCACAATGCAAGGTGCATTGGGTGTGAAACCTTATGTGCCAAGAACAAAAGATGTCGAAACTTTTCGATTTCGATGGAAAAGAAAATTCCAACAAGATAATCCAGATATTGTTGATGCTGAATTGAATATTTTTGGCTTATGGGCATATGATGCAGCAACAGCTTTGGCCTTGGCAGTTGAGAAAGCTGGAACTGCAAATTTAGGCTTCCAAAAGGCAAACGTTTCTAGCAATTCATCCACAGATCTTGCAACTCTTGGGGTGTCTTTAAACGGTCCAAACCTCGTTCAAGCTTTGTCAAACATTACTTTCAAAGGTCTTACAGGAGATTACCTTTTCGATAATGGACAGTTACAGTCATCAGCTTTCCAGATAATAAATGTGAATGGCAATGGGGGAAGAGAGATAGGATTCTGGACATCAACCAAAGGAATTGTCAAAACATTGAACTCAGCAAATAATACGAGTAGTGCGTACTCAGGTTCTAACTCCAATCTTTCAACTATCATATGGCCGGGTGATACAACTTCTGTTCCCAAGGGTTGGGAGATCCCAACGAATGGGAAGAAGTTGAGAATAGGAGTGCCTGTGAAGAATGGTTTCAGTGAGTTTGTGAAAGTAACAAGGGATCCTAGTTCTAACACCAAAACCGTCACTGGATACAGCATAGATGTTTTTGATTCTGTTGTCAAAGCATTGCCTTATGCTTTGCCTTACGAGTACATCCCCTTTGCCAAGCCTGACGGCGAGACAGCTGGAACTTACAATGATCTGATATATCAAGTGTACTCGAAGGTAAAACTTTCACCAACCTTTTCCTGTACTTGATCACATTCAGTTTTATATCTGAAACAAGATTTGAGACACATTCATGCATGCAAATCTAATTTTTATTGATATGTTGTTTCTTTTGCTTGCTATCAACAGAATTTTGATGCTGTAGTTGGAGATACAACTATTGTTTTTAACAGATCCCAGTATGTTGATTTTACTTTGCCTTACACTGAAAGTGGGGTCTCCATGATCGTCCCAATTGTGGACAACAACAGCAAAAATGCATGGGTTTTCTTGAGGCCTCTGACATGGGATCTCTGGGTGACAAGTTTTTGTTTTTTTATTTTCATTGGATTTGTGATCTGGGTTCTTGAACACAGAATCAATGAAGATTTTAGAGGGCCTGCTTTACATCAAGCCGGCACTAGCTTCTGGTTTTCTTTCTCAACCATGGTTTTTGCACAAAGTAATTTTCTTTTCCCTTTCACTTTTGAAATTTTTCTTCTTTTGTTTACCATATTTGTTTTAGTGTCTCAAACACCAAATTGACTTCATCTGTATTTTTTTCAACTATGATTGCAGGGGAGATAGTTGTTAGCAACTTGTCTAGAGCAGTGGTAATCATATGGTGTTTTGTTGTGCTGATTCTCACACAAAGCTACACTGCCAGTCTAACTAGTTTACTTACAGTCCAGCAGCTGCGGCCTACAGTTACTGATGTACATGATCTCATTAAGAAGGGGGCGTATGTAGGCTACCAGGAGGGTTCTTTTGTTCCGGGAATCCTATTACACTTGGGTTTCGACGAGTCCAAGCTCATTGTGTATAATTCCACAGAACAATGTGATGACCTTTTATCAAAAGGAAGTGGAAATGGTGGTATTGCTGCTGCTTTTGATGAAGTACCATATATGAGGCTCTTTCTGTCAAAGTATTGCTCTAAATATGCCATGATTGATCCTACATTTAAAACAGACGGTTTCGGATTTGTAAGTTCATTCACCCCCCCACTCTCCTTTCTCTTTATGTATTGTAAGTGCAAAGTTTGTCACCCCTGATAAAGAATGGCTTGCTGCCTTGTGTTGTGATTTTCAGGCTTTCCCTAAAGGTTCTCCTCTGGTCCCAGATGTATCAAGGGCAGTTCTAAACATGACAGAGGGAGATAAAATGAAGGAAATTGAGAATGCTTGGTTTGGAAACCAAAGCAATTGTCCAGATTCCAGCACCTCGGTTACATCTAACAGCCTTAGTCTCAAGAGTTTCTGGGGCTTATTTTTAATTGCTGGAGTAGCATCCCTCTTAGCTCTCATTATATTCATGGTCATGTTTGTCTACAAGGAAAGGAAAATGTTGAGGCCTTTAAATTCCAGAATTTCAATAAGGAGTAAAGTACGCAATTTCTTCAGGATCTTTTTTCAGAGGGACTTAAAATCCCATACTTTCAGAAAAAGTGGGCTCAATGACAGCAATGGCACTAGTCTACCTGGTATGGGTGCACCGAGCCCATCGGCCTCTTCAGTTCAAACTAATTATTTCCCTGGAGATGGAGATCAGTCTTCTACAGAGTTTGTTGATTCCAGTGCAGATAGTCAAACATCTCAAGAGGTAGTAATAAATATTGATCAACTTACAAACCCAAATCAAGAAAGACTAGCAGCTTTTGAAGTAGAACATGATCACAATTGACTTTCAGATGATACCATTGACAGTTTGACTCTGGGAAACTTATAAACCTGTAGATGTAGTTGTAGCATTGTAATATAATTGGAGGCCATCAGAGGCCTGGCAATTCATGGGAAAGTCCAAAGGAACATGCAGGAGAATACATATTACTCTGTTTGATTTCCTCGTTTGTGACACTCGAACTTCAAATTGTAAATATTGAATTACTATATATAACATATTTATAGCTAGGTAGGATTAAACTGAGTTCCAGAATTAGTAAATTATTATCACAAATTACAGATTTTCTTCAGCAATTTCCCAAGATATTGTGAGAATGCAAGTAGTGGCATACGTTGTTTGCGGCCGCATTATAAATTCTGCCGACTTTCCAGAGATACTATATTGTGAAAACGAAAACAAAAGCATTATCCAATATTAAGTTACCATGTTTTGAAGAAACCCCCCTCATATTTTCAACAATCTTCAAGTTTTTGTCAGGATTTTTATCAAATTGTTGGGAAACAAATTAGAGGATGAAGAAAAGGTACCCTTCAAAGCATGTTCTAATCTTCTTGTTCCTTTCTTTAAGGATATTGTTCATTGAAATGGGGTTGGCCCAAAACTCAACAGCATATGTTGGAGCGAACGTTGGTGTGGTTATAGACTTGGAATGTTTTGATGTTAATGTTGCTTTGAGTTGCATTATAATGTCCCTCTCAGACTTCTATATGCCACTCACAGTGACTACAAAACCAGGCTGATCCTCACCACTAGGGACTCGAAGAGAGATCTTGTTGGAGCTGCTGCCGCAGGTCCTTATTAACGATGTCTTTTTTTTTCCCTTCTTTTTTTAATTAAGAACTGAAATCAAGCACGCCATTAATATAAGTATTTTTCATTCGTTTTTCTTCCTTTTTTTGTATTAGTCTTGCATTATTTTTATTTTTTTGGATTATTTTTGTTCAATTTTGTGTTCTTAATAATTTTATGAATTAATAAATATGGTGAAATTTTAGTTGTTATTGAAACAATTTTTGCATTATTTTGTTGAATTTTAGTTATCTTTTTTTTTCAATTTTTCTTCAATTTCAATTAAATGTGTGGGATTAATTTTAATAATTATTTTTCATTTATTCCATTTAGAATAAAATTTTGAAAATTTAGAATTAAAATTATTATCACTTACAAATAATTGTGTTGAATTCTAGTTGTTATTGTAATAAGTTTTGCATTATGTTACAGAATTTTAGTTGTTTTGTTTTTCAATTTTATTGTTTAATTTCAATTAAATGTGTAGGATTAATTTTCATTATTATTTTGAAATTTTGTAAATTTATAATAAGTTTTTTGTAAATTTATGTTTAAAAATACTATCGTGTAGAAATGAAAATTTTCTAAGAAATTGAATTATGTTAAATTATTCACTGAAATTGAATAAAATCAATTGGATTATGTTGTGTATTTATAGGTTTAAAATTTTTAGGCAATCTCCTAGAGGTGTTGCTGAATTTTTTAAAAAAATATAAATTATTTAATTTTTTTTATTCTTTAATTTGTGTAGATGTCTTATAGGAAAGTCTATTGCACATTGCGAGAACAAGATTACTACTAGTTCTTCTAGGAGCAATGCTGACGACCATGAGTCGTCATTGGTTGCCGACTAAGAACAAGCACTTGAGGCACAAACATTTAATTACAATGCTAGCTTATCGAGTATGATGCCACAACATCAATGGGAGGTCTCTTCACAGCGAGATCCATTTACTTGCAAGTACAAAGCCTAAGGGAAGGATAACCTTTCAATGTAAATTTGTTTTGCTTTCAAAATGACATGTTTAATGATTTTAAAAAAAAATCATTTAACAAATGAAATTTTAGATTTATAAACATTGAGGCTACTAGAATAATAGCATCAGCCTTTAAATCATTGAGGAAAATTCAATTGTTTCAATAAAGCTAGGTTTTCAAACATCTTGAATAACAATTGCATGTTGATGCATGGTTTTCAAGGTTCAAGGTTAGTATTAACTTAAATATATTTTTTTTATGTTAATTTGGATAGTTTATTGAAAATTTTCTTTTATAAATTTTTACTTCAAAGACAAATTTGAATGAGTGAGAACTGATGATAATGTTGCGAAAAACGTTTAGGAGAATCACATTACAATTAGGTAAGATCAAATTTAGGATAATTTTTTTATTTATATTAAGATTTTATTTTTCATTTATTAACAGATAATTAATTTGTACCATATAGGTTGTGTGATTTTTGATACGAAGTCTAAAAAACCAAAAAATTTACAAAAGAAAGAGAGCTTCCATGTTGGAATGATGTGGCCATTATAAAGGATTTTAGGTTGTTGTATGTCTCAAAGGTTGTATCGGCGGAATACATTCAGCATGTGACATCCGCGCGTTTTGCTTGATAATCACAGTCTAGTTCAAATAAGCAGAATCAACGTGTTCACGGTTCCATTACCACATATACCGGCAGCTCCATTCTATTTTTTTTATGTAAAGCGAATGGTATGATTTTTTTATTACATCTATTTTTTTATTATTAGTTGTTTTTTATAAATATATTTAATTGACAACATTTTTATTGCTGGCAATGGTTCATGGACGCGAATCAAGCCCAATAAAGCTTTTTGTTAAAACTCATGTGTAGAGTGATGACCGCCAAAAAATGATGCAGTAGTTCATTGATAGCCAAGCTTAACACTTTGTGGTATGTTGGTTTTTAGTTATTTTTTTCTTAAGTTATTATTTCCTTGAATTTGATGAATTTGTTTTTTCTTTCCAAGATATATATAATGGCTAGTTGAAGGAGAGATACAGATGGTATGATATATCTAACGATCCTTCAACCCATTTGGATATCGATTTGGATTTATGGTTGGAGGTAAGATTGTTTGATAGGTCTAATAAAAATCAAGTGTACGGACTCTCTAACACTATAACCAATAACTTGTGATCGACTCGAAGTGCTTTGATAATTAGATGCTCTATTAGGGATTCTGACTGGTGATGTTCTGATAACTGCTCATTGGAGGCTAAGTACATTAGCATAATATTTAACATAGTTCGGCAAATTGCCTATATCCTTGGGATAGGCCATTTGATTATTTAGGGAGAGAACAAGATTTACAACAATAGATGAGGAATTATTCACTCTTTACAACTCTCAACCTTACTTTTTTCTCTCTTTGTAGTGTTGTAATGATAGTCACTGCTTGTTACCCTTAGCAACTCACTTTCTTCTATATTTCTCACGTTTTTAGCTCTACACCATCTCTCACCTTATACTGCTATCTTGGTGCCTATTTATAAACAAGAATGGAGCCACCGGCTCCAGCTCTTCTTCAATAATGATGGCTGTCAAAGTTGACATTTGGTATGGGTTGATGCATTTGTCAATGGTTGGTGCAGCTTCTTTTAACATTTGCAGCTGCTACCAATAACCCTCTTCTAGAGGAGGTGGCAGATGCTACCACATAAGTGGTAATATCCTAACAATCACCCCATTTGCCATTTATATAGGGTAATTGTCCTCTTGCTTCTTCAACAAAAGCTTGCATCCTGCAGCTCTTCCAAGTTTACTATTCTAAGAGTATCTTCAACCAAGTTTATAGGTACTTGCTAAACATTTCAATCGCCAAAATCACTAAAACACACCTTTGCTTACACCGAAGGATCACTTCAACTAAATGGTCTCCCACATCACATCTAAAAAATGTTAATGCTTGTTTCTAACACACAACATTCCTTTTTAAGCATATCAACCATGCTCGGTCTGAAATGATTTTTTCAAGCCTCACACCAAAGCTTACAACACCCCCTTAAACAGATATTCCCAAGTGCGACAGTCATTAAGTATTTCAATGTGATCATGAGCTTACAACTTTGCCAAAAATCTATTCATTTAGGAGTTGCATCTTCCCTTTATTCCAACTTAGAAACCACACCTTACTTCTCCATAAGTCTCTCACTCTTAATTTTAAGAATCTAGGTAGCTCTCCACCATTAACCATGGAGGCAGCCCATCAAAAGTTGATCCATATATGTCTTCATACTCTAAGTTTTACAATGTCATTATCATGCTCACCACCTTGACAAGAGTCAATTTATTCTAGGAACCTGTGCATGTCCTCTGCTCCTATATAACAGTCAATCTTAATACTCTATAAGTCATTCACTTATTATCAAAGACAAATGTCTTCTAGCTCATTGATCTTTAGCATGAGGAAATATCCATCAAAGTCAATTCGGCATTCACTTCATTAGCTATACACCTGTCCACTCATATCTAGTTATCATATCGGCTTTGGGGTTGTATTTAAGCTCATATCATGGTCGTCACTTCTTTTATAAGGTGTTTTTGCTCGTTGTCATGGGGCGGTTTGAACCTGGGCTCATATTATAGCCCGCACACCTCTCTAAGGTGCTTTTATCTTTTACAAGCGATTGCATCCTCCTTCAGCTGAGATGCTTCAAAATGGCTCGAAGATTATCTGTCACTATATGGACAAGGGAGAGATTACTGCCACTAATCACATAGAAAGAAAAAGTTATAGTACCCTTATCGCAATCTTACATCTTATTTGATATGTTTGGAGCTTCTACACCTTTTTGCGTAATAGCTCCACCTACACCAACTCTCTTTAGTGTCTTCATCTTTTATCATAGGCAATCGCCTTTTATCACAGGTGTTTGCGCCCCCTCAAGTAAGTGCCTCTACAACAGCTCATCTTTTCATCATTGTATGTATTGGAAAGGTCTTCGCCTATTATCTTTATCAAAAGCACAAAAGACTTCCTATTGTACATCTTTCATGTAATCTCTACTCTAAGCTTCATATAGGAACTCTTCTTCTCCTTGCACTTGTTGTCTCATTACAGTACCTTGTTAGATCCTATGGGTACTCCTGCACAATCTTCGTATGCCCATGTGTAATTTTTGTTCTCTGGATTCTCCATATTCCTTGCTTATGTTTGATAACAGCTCATCATGTCACAATACCTATTCAAGTCAAAAATAGGGTGTCAATCTTTATCCCCTTATAGTATTTCTCTTCCATTATTAGGTTCTTCATCAATTCTTTCCTCGAGAAATTATAGTCACCGAATCTAACTTCTTTTGAGAAATCATCACTCTATTAGATCCTTGAACATATAGAACCCAACTATTTCCCTCCGCCGTCATTTTGTTAGTCTTTACTAGTTTCATTACAAACTATTACATTTAAGAAAATAACATCGTATAAATAATGCTTCAACTAAGCAAGTTCCTAGAAAAGATTGGAAGGGTCATAACAGTCTCGTTTAAAACTCAATCTCCTAGCCAGAACTTCTTAGGCCATATTTATTCATTATACTATTTTTCTATATATACAACCATTTACTAGCTTTGTTGCGGCTTTCCTTTACAAGTGATCTAAAATATCTAGGTTTTATACCTGATTTCTTAACATCTAGAGAGACTATTAGTGCTTAAATTCATCAAGATTGGCTTTCATCAAATTTCCACTCTACACCTCTAACTATCCACATGATTGGTGTCTGAAGTGTTCTAATTTTTCCTTTCTTCAAGGCAAATAAAATTCCATACTTAGTAGTTCAGCACATGTAATTGGGTAAATATGTGTGATTTTTTCTTCTTCATCTCCATCGGTCATCATAATGACCTTCAAATGCCTCATAATCGAGCAATCTCTTTTGTTAATTAACCACCACCACTTTCAATTCAAATGTCAATGATTGGACCATTTCATTGCATTCAAAATGATCAGATTAGCTGGAAACAAGTCTGAAATCATTCAAATCACATTTCAAACAACTAAGATTTGATCAAAACAATTCGAACTTGATAAGCGGCCTAGATTCAATTACACGTAGAATCCGCTACACTGGATCCTATCCTTCTGCTCATGGCTCAACTTTAACTTGGCTCGGCTCTACTCAGCTCGGCTCAACTTAGCTCAGCTTGCGGCTAATGATGTGATAAATAAGTCCCACAGTGCTGACATGGCATGCCAACTGTGTATGCTAACATCATGATGACATCATCCTCCATCTAGATCAATCATATGGGTCGGGTTGTTTGGTATTTTGGTCGGGTCACCCAATCCGGGCAAAAAAGATGCATGGCACATGTGGGGCGCTTCAATGTGCAGGGGCATCCACTTTGCTAGTGCATGACGGCACGTGTGGCCATGTTCGAAGTATGATTTTGATGTCGTTTTCACCAGTATGATCGCCTCTTCCTTCTCTTCATAGTGTTATGGTCAGAACATAATTTTAACAACTTTTATTTTTAAGCAAAGATCAATCACCACTTTAAACCAATTGCTCTTATACCAATTGTTAGGAATTTCGACCGGTGATGTTCTAACAGTTGCTCATTGAAGGTTAAGTACACTGACATAATATTTAATGTGGTTTGACAAATCACCTACATCCACGGGAAAGACCATTTGATTATATAAGAAAAAAACAAGATTTACAACAATAGATGAGGAATTATCCACTTTTTGCAACTCTCAACCTCACTCCTTTCTCTCTTTGTAATGCTGCAATGGCAGCCACTACTTACTACTCTTGACAGCTCACTCTCTCTTATATTTCTTATATTTTTAGCTTTATACCATCTCTCACCTTGTACTGCTCTTTTGGTGCCTATTTATAGGCAAGAATATAGTCATCAGCTCTAACTCATCTTCAATAATGGTAACCGCTAAAGTAGACATTTGGTATGGGTTGATGCATATGTCAATGGTTAGTGCAGCTTCTTTTAACATTTGCAATTGCCACTAATAACCCTTTTCTAGAGTAGGTTGCAGATGTTGCCATATAAGTGGCAATATCTCAACATGCTCACAATTGACTTCAAGTGTTCACACTTTGGAGTTCATGGTGGTATTAGACAAACAAGTACAAGATCAAATTACCTTTAATGATAAATATAAATGACTCACTACTAATTATAAAGAACTCCGTCGATTGCTAGTGGAGATGAGGTCATAGATGGGCGGTTTATATGCACCCCCTAATTGTCTCCTGGTCTAAGCGACGACCAGCCTCCTCCCCTAACACCGCCTCTATTTTAGATTTATTATATTTAAGCATACAAATGTTTAAATTTTTCATAAACATTTGATTTTTATACTAATTTATTTTGATTATTTTCTACTTAAGTTTAAAATATTTTTTTAGAAAAATATTTTTAAAATATTATTGACAAGCTTATCGATGGAACTACGATGTTGATATTTTTCAGAGAGTTGAAAACAAATAACTACAAATGCCACCATTACTAATGGGGTTATCAATATAATTATTTTATTGGTATATTTCAAAGTATTGGAAAACAATTACTATAAATATCATTAATGTTGTTAATACACCGATAAAATTACAGATATTATTCTTTTAATGATATGTTATATTTACCAATTGATTCATTGACAGTCCATAGATTACTGACAAGTGTTTTTCTAACGGACTATTTTCATCCTTGATTCCATAAGTAATATGCGTACCAATGGATTGCTAGTGTAAATACTGACAAAACTATTTGTTTGCAAAACTGTTAAATTTGATAGTGTTTTTTTTTATTTTCTTCCAATTTTTTTAAGTTTTTTTTTGTATCTTTTCTTTTCTCTTTTCTCTTTTCTTTTGTTCTAAATTTTTAGTTTTCTTGCATCTCCAAAAACGAGTACAAAAAATGATATGAAAGCTAAAATCTGAGCACAGATATTTCTACCGAGAAGAAGCAAAGAAAACTCGACCTATTTTTTAGAAGTTTTAAACCTAAATACTTGGAATGACGTCTAGAACTCATATTTTGTGTCCTGTTATTAATTGGGATGGGGATGGAAATTAAAACGTAGCAAACAAGAAGTAGCTAGGCAATTAAAAATAATGGCTTGTCTTAATTTAACAACATGCTGTTAATTTATAAATTTCTTTTGGAACAGTCAACAATTGGGATTATAAGTCAACAGTTGGGATTATAAGTTAAATCAATGAACAATAAAACTGAATTGATAGACTTATCATAAATTAATTATTTTAATCTACTAGTTAAATTAACTTAACAACAACGATCATGCCCAAGACCATAAAGTATATATGATTCATTTTACTTTCAATCCCCTTGTACAAACAAGAAATTCCAAACTGATATTTTTGTACTTTTTTTTTTCAACTACATTATTGACTCCTTTATTTTCCTAGGAACTATTAAAAAAAGAAAAAAAGATAATGGTCTTCTGGTGATAGGCATTCATTATGAAAGCAAAATCTAACCCTTAATTAAAAATGAAAGAATCAATTAAAAAACAGGTGATGCTTTTCTTGATATTTCACAATCATTTGGCTATTTTTACTTGGAATTCACCAATCATCCACTAGGTTAGAAAAACCCTAGAATAATAATATATATCTAATATCATTCTCTAACATATTTTTTTGATGTTCAAGTTTTTTAGATTTTAAATTTAAAATAAATATTAAGATTCAAATCATGATCATTTAATTAACAAAACTTTAATATTATATTTAATAATACTCTTAAATATAATTTATATTAGCCTCTTATATAAATTACATCGTGTCTTGAGATATTATAAAATGTATAGTTATTACTATGAAAAACAACTAAAACAAAGATTAGTAAAACACTGTAAATTATATCAATGTAATCTATAATAAAATTATTATTTTGCTTATGGTGAGGAAGCTTGGGTTTAGAGTTACATGAGTCTTTTCTACGAGGGTTATTAGTAATTATATTAAACAAGAGTGTTAACCAATAATTTTATTTTTTTATACAATATAATTACCAATGACCCTTAAAAAAAAATCTTTCATTCAGGGGCATTTCAGGTTTTTCATATTTTTTCGTGCCTGTCAATTGGTGATTCCACCTTATAACAATTGATACAGCGTATCAAATGAGAAATGTCAAAGTAGATGCAAATCTTCTTGCATCGTGTTCCTCCAATTTTGGACAACTTGATTAAATATCTCTTGATTTAGAAATAATGCAAATCTTCTTGCATCGTGTTCTTCCAATTTTGGACAACTTGATTAAATATCTCTTGATTTAGAGATCGGTAATCGAAAGGTTAGATTTATAATCAACCCGGTTAAATATGCGATCCAATGAAACTTGATTAAAATTTCATTAATCTAACTAGCTCAAATATTCACATAAAAAATAAAAAGTTTTGATTTTGTATTTTTCTTAAAAATGGAGGGCACAAAACACATGAGTCGACAATAAGGTTAGTTCATAGCTCAAAAAAGAGATTGGATTTGAAAAGTATATTTAATGAACTGACTGTTTGTTTGTGTATGAGTAGCCTAACCAAACTTATGGTTTGACTGATCAAATTATGCAATTTCCTGGCAAGAACAGTCAATGAACCTCTCCTCTCTTGAAACTAACACATTCGGGTCCTCCCTGCGTGCAGTTTCAAACTCCCTTGTGCTAAACCCGTGAGTGGCACCACCTTATAAACAAGACAAGACATTTTTCCTATCATAGCTTAAACCAGGAAATCTAGATAGAATCAGCAAGATGAGGAAAACCCCCTTAAAGCCTGTTATCTCCCTCTTACTCTTTCTTTGTTCGAAGATTTTGTTAATGGAAACGGGGGTGGCACAAAACACAACGTCTATCCCAGTGAATGTAGGTGTGATTCTTGACTTGGATTATTTGGATGCCAATATTGCTTTGAGCTGCATCAACATGGCCCTTTCAGACTTCTATGCCACTCGTGGTGACTACCGAACCAGACTGGTCCTCGCCATCAGGGACTCCAAGAAAGATGTTGTTGGTGCAGCTGCTGCAGGTTCGCTCTCTGCCTCCCCTCTTAATTTCTTGATATTATCTCCTCTTTTCTCCTATTACGAATCGTTTTTTTATAAAAAAGTTTTAAGAAAGTCAGCATTTTAACGGTAGATATTTACACATTCTGTGTTAATTATCCGAGGAACTCAATCTGGAACTTCCATTAGTTTGATCATAGAAATCCTGTGTATAATTGTGGCTATACAGCGATGTGATGATAATGAATATAGTTCTTTATTTTAATAGGGTCCACCAATGATAAGGTGGGTCAGAACATATAAAAGTCATCATAAATTGTGGCTATCTTGCTTCAAAGGTCATCTGTGTGAGCTGTATTTCTTGTTCGTATCTGATATTGTGGGCTAGACATTTTGCACTCCACACACTAGGATGGTCTCCTTAGTACTTCTAACGCGGCTATCTGCATATGGAGATCATCTGACTTTATAACTATATCAAAATACGAGGAAAAAAACTTATAGAGAAACCTCTGCTCTATTGTTAATTCAGAGCAGAGGTTTGACAAAAGCAATACTCTTTTCATAGAGGGGAATATATTGCGATCTGCACATTTGTAGGCCAATTTCAACTGTCAGTACTCGGTAGATGAATATGTCATCAGAAGCTTATTCACTTTTGGATTAACTCATTGTACACTCTGTTTAACTTGTTATTGCTTTATCGGCCGTCTTCTGATGAAATCTACGGCCTTAGATATACCTATCATTTATGCATAAACTATATAGGAACAGTGATTCTTGCATATGTATGATCATCAATGAATAGGCCAGTTTTTACTCGAGTTGGAACAGGACTTTTAATTGACATTAAAATCTTTTGCCTCCTCGAGTTACGAAGATAAAAAGTTACGTTCATATTCTGCCCAAAAATCTGGATTGATAGTGAGAGATACACATGGCTAGATCAGCAAGAATGGCTAGGCCAGAGAAGTATAGGTTAGTTTTTTTTGCTGTGGGGGCAGAGGAGAGGATCTCACAAATCATAAAACATGTATTCAGAATGGTAATCCTATAAGAAAGTGGAATTTGATTTATTTAGAATGTCATCCTATAAGAAAGGGTGGTCTTTTGCTTGCTCTCTCTGCTGCACAAATTTGGTTCACGTAATGTCTTTGATTTTTCTTCTCTCCTTTGCAGCCCTCGACTTCATAAAAAATGTGGAAGTGCAAGCAATCTTAGGGCCATCAACATCAATGCAAGCCAATTTTGTTATTGACCTTGGAGAAAAAGCTCAGGTGCCCATAATATCATTTTATACTTCAAGTCCTTCTCTTACTGCCATTAGGAGTTCCTACTTTTTTCGAGCAACACATAGCGACTCAGCTCAAGTGAAAGCCATAAGTGCATTGTTTAAAGCCTTTGGATGGATAGAAGCAGTACCCATCTACATTGAAAATGAATATGGAGAGGGAATTATACCTTATTTAATTGATTCTCTGCAAGCAGTTGATGTTCGTGTCCCCTACCGGAGCGTCATTTCTCCATCAGCCACTGATGATCAAATTATCGAGGAGCTCTATAAGTTGATGACAAAGCAAACTAGAGTTTTCATTGTGCACATGTATGGCTATCTAGGCACTAGGCTTTTTGCCAAAGCTAAAGAGATTGGAATGATGAGTGAAGGCTATGTTTGGATCATGACTGATGGTCTGACTACTGATTTCTTGACTTCACCAAGTCCTTCTGTCACTGATACAATACAAGGGGTACTGGGTATTAAACCTTACGTTCCAAGAACAAAAGAGCTTGAAAATTTTCGAGTTCTGTGGAAAGGAAATTCTTGCAAGATAATCCAAATAACATTGACGTTGAGTTGAGCATTTTTGGACTTTGGGCCTATGATGCTACGAAAGCATTGGCCATGGCAGTAGAGAAAGCTGGAGCTGCAAATTTTGGCTTCCACAAGGCAAATGTTTCTAGCAGCTCATCAACGGATCTTGCACCTCTTGGCGTCTCCTTAAACGGTCCAGACCTTCTTCAAGCTTTATCAAACACTAGTTTCAAAGGCCTTACTGGAGATTACCATTTTGTTGATGGGCAGTTGCAATCTCCAGCTCTCCAGATAGTTAATGTGAATGGAAATGGAAAGGGAGGAAGAGAGATTGGGCTTTGGACACCAACACAAGGACTCGAGAAACAATTGGAACCTACAAATTCAACTTCTATGTCCGGCATTTCAACTCCAATTTTTCCTGGGGATACAACTGTCGTTCCCAAGGGTTGGGAGATTCCTACAAATGAGAAGTTGAAAATAGGAATGCCAGTGAAGGATGGCTTCGTTGAGTTTGTGGCTGTGACAAAGGATCCTAGTTCCAACACCACAAAAGTCACAGGATACTGCATAGATGTTTTTGATGCTGTAGTGAAAGCATTGCCTTATGCTTTGCCTTATGAGTACATTCCCCATGCCATGCCTGTTGGAACTTACGATGATCTTGCCTATCAAGTGCATTTAAAGGTAAAATATAATTATATCTTTTTTCTGTAATTATTCTATGTTTGTGATATTGCATTGGCATCATAAACGTTGATGCAAGTAAATTTCTTTCTTTTGCTTTTTTGTTTACTGCGAACAGAATTATGATGCTGTGGTTGGAGACGTGTCCATTGTCTTCAACAGGTCCTTGTACATCGATTACACCTTGCCTTTCACAGAAAGTGGTGTCTCAATGATTGTTCCTTTAGCAGACAACAATAGTAAAAATGCATGGGTCTTCATGAAACCTTTGACATGGGACCTTTGGGTTAGCAGTTTATTTTTCTTTCTTTTCATTGGATTTGTGTCTGGGTTCTTGAGCACAGAATAAATGAAGATTTTCGAGGGTCTGCTTCAGATCAAGCAGGAACTAGCTTCTGGTTTTCCTTCTCAACAATGGTTTTTGCACAGCGTAATCTCCCTTCCCCTTACAAATTTCCCTTCTTCTGTATTACTAGCACTCACCATTATATATATAAACACCAAATTTACTTTATGTTCATATTTGCAGGGGAGAAATTGGTTAGCAACTTGGCTCGGGCAGTGGTAATTATATGGTTTTTTGTTGTGTTGGTCCTCACACAGAGCTACACCGCCAGTTTAACGAGCTTACTTACAGTCCAGCAGCTGCAGCCTACAGTTACTGATGTACATGATCTCATTATGAAGGGGGAGCATGTGGCTGTAGGGTTCTTTTGTTCTAGGAATCCTGTTAGGCTTGGGTTTCGACAAGTCCAAGCTCATGATGTATAATTCTCCAGAAGAATGCCACGAACTCTTTTCCAAAGGAAGTGGAAATGGTGGTATTGCTGCTGCTTCAGACGAACTGCCATATATGAAACTCTTTCTGTCAAAATATTGCTCGAAATATACCATGATTGATCCTACATTCAAAACCGCTGGTTTTGGCTTTGTAAGTTCACTTTTCCATCTTTCTATTTCCATTTCCTATATGGCTAATAAGTGCATGGTTTCTCATCTATACTTTGTTTTTGTGACTTCAGGTCTTCCCTAAAGGTTCTCCTCTAGTGCCTGATATATCAAGGGCAATTTTAAATGTGACAGGGGGGGATAAAATGAAGCAAATAGAGGATGCATGGTTTGGCAAAAAAGGCAGCTGTCCAGATTCCAGCACCTCAGTTTCATCTAATATCCTTAGTCTCAAGAGTCTCTGGGGATTATTCTTGATTGCCGGACTTGCTGCATTTTTAGCTCTCATTATCTTCATTGCCATGTTTGTTTACCAAGAAAGAAGAGACTTGAGGCCCTCTGATTCCACAGCTTCAATATGGGATAGAACTAAAAATTTCTTCAGAATCTTCATTCAAAGGGATTCGACGTCCCAAACATCCATACAAATGGAACTGACTGGTAGAAATGGCATCAGTCTGCCTTCTCAGTTCATACACAATTTCCTGAAGATCCTTCATCTACAGATTATGATTCTAGTCCAAATAGGCAATTCTAGTCCAAACAGGCAAGCACACCACAAGAGGTAGTAATAAATATTGATCAGCTTACCAACCAAAATCAAGAGAGACCAACAGCTTTGGAAATTGATAGTGAAAATAGTGTACCTCAAGAGGTACATTGTCATTTGACACTTGAAGCCCCAGTAGCCATTGGCATTGTAAAGACATTGAATCACTCTATTGAAGATACATAGAAGTAATATGATGATATAAGGATGTAATTAGGAATAAACTGATTTTCAGGATTTTAGTAAATTATCACAAGTATATCTCTCTCTTGCAGTGAAAATTCTGTTTTGTGTTAGTGTTACTGAAGGAAATCCTGCATTACCTTCTGTACCTTCATATCTGTTGTAGGCTTCCCTGCCTTTTCTTTCAAGTCGTAACTTGACTGGAAACCAGATATTTCCTAATCTTTGAAGGAACAATGTTAATATAATCTTCAAGAGGGGAAAGAATATTGACTTGGATCTATACAACTTCTATTGAGATACTAATGGCTGCAAAGAACATGTTACATTGGTCACAAAACTTTCCTATCATTTTTTGTACACAGATTTACATCAGACATCATGGTAAATATTGTTCTAGACACTCTTTTAGTTTTTGAAAAGTCACAGGCTTTGAAACAAATGAGTCCATACCATTTGCATAACATTCCTCTGCACTCTCTGATAATGCATTTGCTGTCATCTGCATTCACCAACTGAATCTGTTAGTATATGCAAACGGATTTAAGACTTAAAGGGTGATGAAATAAGGACATGTTTCAGTGCTTCAGCATAGCTCTGCTATTATAGAAAGCAAGCCGCAATGCTTTGTGTTGTTTGATAATAACAAGCATCTAACTAAAAACACTCAGGGTGGTAAGATTTCTAGTGAATCAGGATGGGGTCTCAAAGTTTTAGAGGCTATTAAGAGCAAAGTGCTCACCGCAATTATAGGCATCCTCTTATCATAATGAATAGAACTCTGACCATCTTGTAATGAAGCTGAAGGCTCTATTCCAGCCTTAGCAGCAGCATCCCAATTGCCAGTTTCTTCAAAAGAACGAATCAGTTGAGTAGCTTGAAGGCCATTCATTACCGGCATGCAGACGTCCTGCAAAATTAATGTGATACATGGTTACTGAAACTTAGAATCCAAGTGTTCAGCTAATCAATATTGCATTCTCACATAATCCCATCAGAAGAACTATGAACAAAAAAAAGGTGGCGGAAGAAATTATTTGAATCTAGAAATTACCATCAAAACTAGATCATAACAGCAGGACTGAACTGCACGCACAGCTTCAACTCCATTACTCACAACATCCATGGTATGGCCTAACTGCTTCATCATTGATTTCGTCACCATTACATTGACCTTATTATCTTCTACTAGAAGAATCTTTGGCTTTGGTTTTGATTCTGGTTTTCGTGGGATGCTGGTAGAAGTGCACTGAGAATTAATGACAGATTTTTCTTCTTCCTGACACGATCCTGGTGGTTCGCCTGTATTTGCCCTTAAGCCCACTTCTCTGCTTGATTCTGTGTGATTATTGCAATTTGTAGTGCCATTCGGGATTTCACAGTTTGTGTCGTCTTGACTTTGTTGACTTCTACAAACTACATTCTCGTAGTCACGTTCAGGGCTGTGACTAAATGAGCTTTCAGGTTCAGATAAGGTCTCAGCGACTTCAACCATAGAACAGGCATCCTCAACACAAGTCGTCTCTTTCAGTCTAACGTTACCAGAAGGAAATGAGCAAGAATCCTTTGAGATTCCATTAAGTTTAGGGGATTTAGTAAAACCAATACTATGTGGCAATAATTTTTGGGTCCTGGTGGATCCATTAGAAGAGAATAGAGAGCCCAAAGTACGTGGTTGGAACTGAAAGAAGCCGGCAGTTACATCCTCTAGTGGAGCATCATGATCAGCCATCTCTGATAGATCATCAGGATCATCAGAAGAATGACATGTTGATGAGACCTTGTACGGTAGCACAAAGGTAAACGTAGATCCACATTTCACTTTGCTAGACACAGTGAGACGACCTCCCATCAGCTCAACCTATTCCAGACGAATAGAATTGTAAGAAGGCGGTGTGAAAATCCGTAAGAACATAATGTTCTGTTTTAGTATTTTAAGTTATGCAAGCATGTTTATACCAAAATGTTTCTGAGCAGTTTGTTACAGTCAAATTGTAAATCAAAAATAGCTTTGGTGGAAAGAAAATTTACCAGCTGTTTGCATATAGCAAGGCCAAGCCCTGTCCCACCATATTTTCGAGCATGATCTGCGCTAACTTGCATGTATTTTCTGAATAGAGTAGGCAGAGCATTTTCTGTTGCATGAATGAGAAATGTACTTAATAGTGCTTTCACAATAGAAACTAAGTTTGAGATGTAATAGACAGCCGCAGTGTTAATAGCCACAGAAAAGAAGCTGAAGGTATTCTCAATTCTTCTTCAACTTGGTGTATAGTTTTAGAAGAGAGTAATGGTATCGATACTGTACCTGGGATTCCAATTCCTGTATCATAAACATCACAGCGAAGCCACGCTGTTGTTCCAGGTACTTGAGGTTCCTCCCCTTCATCCCCATCCGTCGTGTTTCCATTCTTAACTGGGGTTTGAGTTTCATCACTAGGCAAATGATCTGGATATGGACCTTCACTGTATTTTTTACTGTGGAAACCTTTTCTATCACTGCAATTTTGAGATGACAGCTTAAGCTTATCCTCTTTTATCTCAGTTGTGGTTGACTGATCTCCAGATGACTTCTGATGGTTTCCTTCAGCTTTTCCGTAACATGGATCCGATATGACATAAAGGTTTATCCCTACTTTCCCTTCATGAGTAAACTTGATTGCATTGGTGATCAGGTTGGTAAGGATTTGCCGGATCCTGAGAACATCTCCAATGACCTGAAATCGAAGCAGGTTGTCTTCGATAAGAAACTTGAAAAGCTAAATAATTACTGCACAAGTATCATTGAATTTAAAATGATGAGTTTGGCACATTGTTGCAACCCCTTACTAACACAAACAGATTTTGCCTTCAGACAGAGCTAAATGGTACAGAAGGATTTATGTTGCAGATTCAATTAGTAGAAACGCAGTACTCAAGGAAAATGCTGCCTCAAAAAGGACAGCTAAACAATGTGTTGAGAAACTTTGACCTCTATGGGAACATCATCGGCTACACGTCCTTCCAAGGTCAGAAGCTTTTGCAATGATGCTGCGGCAGTCTGCAATACATGTTTTACTACCTCTCTTGGTCGGAATTTTGTTGCTTCCAACTTCATAACACCTGACTCAACCTTGGAAAGGTCGAGTATATCGTTTATAAGTTGAAGAACCAAGTCTCCTGAAGATATCATCACATTCAATAATTGCCTTTGCTCGCGATCAAGGTTTGTAGTGGAAAGAATCTCAGCCATGCTGACAACTCCAGAAAGTGGAGATCTTATTTCATGAGACATGGTCGCTAGCATTTGTTTGGCACGCATTGTTTCCTCTGAAAAAGTGCGGAGAGACAAGGTCAGATTGAGATTCTCTTCCACAGAAGTCACCACTGCACAATTTCCCGCCGAAAAACTAACCTGTTATGTGGATTGTTTTGTTAAGTTCTGTTTCCTTGGCTTTCTGTACTGCTATCTGCTCTCGAAGCTGTGCCATTTTCTCTCTTTTCATCACCTGTTGTGCTTTCAGGAACATAAATGTCCATACTTCTCCAGGATAATGAAGATGCTAAATAACCATGAAAAAGAATTATTTACCTGATCAGTTACATCCATTCCCATATAGTTTATACCGATCGTCTCCCCGGACTTGCTAAACACTGGATCTACATAAATCAAAAATGTCTTCGAACCAAATAATTCTGTCTCAAATGTGATTTCCCTCTTCGCAGGCAATCCTTTATCCAAAACTTCTTTCTTAAAATCTTGAGATTCCTTCACTCCTGAGCCTGAAAAAATTTCGACATCTGTTTTTCCTAAAATTTCCTGAAAAATGTGAAATGCACAATATAGATAGGTAACTCAGAGCGACTCCAGGTAGCTAACAAAATTCTTTGAAGAAGAACAACGAAAACCCTGCCTCGATTACAACTTCTTACCTCCTCTTGCAAACGCGGAAACTGATTGTAGATAAAGCGATATCTTAAATCCTTATCCTGAAAGAAGAAATTGCTAGCAAATCAGACCTTTTAGCTAGAAATCGGCCATATGGAAGAAAGAATAGGTAGGTTTTCATCATTTTTACTGCTAATACCTGATGGCCCATAACAACAGGAGCATTTTGAAGCACAAAATGTAAGAAATTATCAGCCCTTTTCAGAATCTGTGTCAACTCCTCAACTGGTGAGGATTGCTTTTCCAAGTTCTGTAAGCTTTCCTGTAACTTCTCCATCAGTAACTGCTCTCTGTGGACACTGGCCTCCAACAATTTCTCTAAATCCTTTGCTCGTTGTTTCCAGTATGCAACAGTGTCGAATTCGGCATCTATGTTTACTCTCTTGCTTTGAACAATGATATCGCGTTTTCTCCGAGGAATATCTTGATATAAATCAATTATTTCATCCAATATAGAAATCGGTCGTTTATCGCCACTGTATCTTTCTTCCTCAAACCGAAAAGCCTCCAATATCTCCAATTTCTTGAGCTCAACTTCCTCCCTTTGTTTGCTTAAGATGTCAAGCTCTTCTCTGAGAAGGCGGACTGCATTTGCATGCTTGTATTCCCAACGTTGAACAAGATGTGTCAACTGAGAAGAGCCTCTATCAGTGTAATTGGTCAGCTCGACGAGATGGTGGAAATCAACTATAGTTGGCTCCTCAAATATTGTAACCTCCTCTAACATATCTTGATCCCCTGCCGGCTTCTCTACATATGGTTTTGAACTATCAATATCTTCAGGCCACATTGATGGGAGGGCTTCAATGTCCATATCCTTCATTTGTTCGTTCTCCATTTCGCTGGCCATTAAAGTACTTGCATCAAATCTTCACTTCTGTCCAGAAAAGGCTACTGAATCGCTACTTACGCCACTCTAGTCCCCGGAACCAGTGAAAAACTTCAACCTTTTTAAACCCTTTGCTCGCATTAGAAAAGCTTCCAAAACCATGAAATGGAAGCACTTTATTTTGACTAGAAAATTATGAATTCCTATTGGAACCTACAGAACAAAATGAATTACCAGAGGAAATCACATCCTACACTTCAGAAATAGGAAATCAAATAAGCATCTGCAAACATATCATGCAGCAAGATCATGAATTTAAAGGAGAAGCAGAAGAAGCAGCAACAGCAAAATTGGATGGCTATACAAATTACAGCGAAGTCGATTGGCTATAGTAATTTAACCGAATACCAAAAAACAATTAAACTTGTTATAGAGAAAGGAGGATTCATTGATTTAAAACAGTTAACCAAACAAAAGAATTCGCTCTCCATTCTGTCAACCAAGCAAAGGAATCCTTGCATTACGTCATTAATCTATCCAACCTTGAGTAACTTTAGAAGACAACAAGTGCAAACACATGTCATTGTCAAAAACATTTCACGTACAAAGCAAAAGATCCATCATAGAAAACAATTCAAGAAATAAGGGAGCCTGCTAACCTTGGTGAATCAATGGTGATGGAATCAGCAACCAAGAAGCAAAGAAGATCAAGAATGAACACATGGGCAGACAAGAAAATGAAGGTTTAAGTGGCAAAAACTTTTTCACTGTAGATCTGGTGAGAGTCTGGATACTGGTCTTAAGTACTGAGTCGTTAGTTGTCAATGAATAATTAGCCACTAACACAGAGAGGGAGAGGGAGGAGAGCATGTGAGGGGGGGGGGGAAAGATAACAAAAAAAAATGTGGAGAGAAGAGAAGGTATAATACTAACACTATAGTTTAGCTAGTACAAGCATCAAGAAGCCATGTGCCTTCGGAGGTCAAAAATATTAGAGAATTCTTTAAATTTGGACCCTTTTATTCAATCTTTAATTTGTGTAATAATTTATACAATAAAGTTTCTGTCTTCTTTTTTCTCTTTCTTCGTTTTTAAGGTCACATTCATGGCTAGAACTTAAAAAAAAAAGGAAATCACCAGCTTGCTCTCTCTGTTTTCTTGCTCCTGTTTCTCTGAGAGAGATATTTTATTTTTCATTATTTTTTTGGAAAGTTTTTGATCCAAGTATTTTTTAAAATGGGAAGGAAGCTCTCCTTGTTCCCCGCCTTTTACTATTCCTGGGATACGTGTTGGGGTGGCGCGTGGGTGCTGCGCCAGGAAATGGGAGCTTGTATGCTGAGAATACACTCCATTTACAGGGAAGCAGCTGGACAGTTTATGTTAAATGCATCCACCATTGTTAGAACGTTAATAATTAATTTAGTCCACAAATTAATACTCAAACGAGGGATCTGGTTTGATTTAATTAAAAAAAATAAACAATATTATTTTAAATTTTTTAAAATAAAATCTTAAAAAAATATTATTTTAAATTAACCCATTTAATTTCCGAACCAAGATTTTAAACATGGATTAGTCTACCTAATCCATTGAAATTTGGGTTTTGCTTGAGTTTGTATTCTTTTGACATTGAAATTCGGGGGTCCTTGACGTGAAGATGTGACCTAACAAGACTAGATTAAACGTGTCTTTTCATTATGTTCTTAACACTCATAATGTGATTGAAATTCTCATGTCCTTTCCAATTTGATTGAATTGTTTAGCTAAAAATCTATAAAAAAAAAATAAGAAATGGGTTATGAGGAATTAAATATACAAAAATCCAAATGGCTGCTCCCTCGAGAGAGGGACAGGGAGGGATTAGGAGTCCAGGTGATTAGGAAAATCGACAGTCACAATCATTCCATGCAATATCTATTTATATATTTGTATTAAAATAGAACTTTTTTATTTTTTTATATAAATATATCTAAGCTATTAAAAAAATATAAATTTAATATTTTTAAATTAAATATACTATAGTCAGCTAGACAAAGTTAGCAAAACCGTGTAAATTGCACTCTATACAAATTCATATATTCTTATTTTTTACTAAAAATTAAATTTTTTTATATATTTTGAATTACTTTGATATACTAATCTCAAAAATAATTTTAAAAAAATAAAAAATAAATATTATTTTAATATATTTTTATAAAAACACACTTTAAAAAATAATAATAACCACACTTTCAAACAGATATTTACATATAGAAAATAAAATAATTAAGGTGGATATTATTAATTATGTGAAAGCAACACAAAAATATATAAAAAATAAAAAAATTTAAATGATTTATGTGAGCAAACACACATTAAATTGGATTAGTTTGAAGGCAATGGTGTGATCAATTTGTTTAGTCTATTAAAAAAAAAAAGGGAATGCCTATAGTTTATGCTGCCATGACAACTAAGCCATTTCCTTCTCACCTTTTCTCTGGCATTTGGGCTTTGCATGTATAGCAATTCCCTATTTAGTGATCCAAAATAAAAAATTATTGCTTTATTAATTAACTACAACTAATAGAAATCAGCCGCCTTTCACTGTAGATTTTCCTATGTAAATTTTTTTTATTGTGGATTTTACTGTGTAAATCTACAGTAAAAAATAAAAAAATATAATTAATTATTTTTTTAATTTAATTTTTTAATATTAAATTTTTTTTATTTATTTATAATACTTTTATTATATGAATTTTAAATTTAACGGATTAATTTAATTTAAAATATTAACACAGTTGATACAGGTTTTTTTATTTAGTTTTTTTAAAAAAAAATTCTTTTAGTATTGATTTAATTAAGAATTAAAATTTATAGTTTATTTTATTTATTTTTTATTAGATTATCCTAATATCATGAATGAGTTTTATTGTACCCATTATCCCAAAATATTATCCATTAAAATAGCGTTTTGTTTTTTTTTAATTATTTTTTTTTAATTTTATTTTTTAATATTAATTTTTTTATTTAGTTATCATGTTTTTATAATATGATTTTGTAGTCAAACTCATATTCAATGCTTTTTAGATTCGGTGTTTAATTAAACTCACTTAAAAATAAGTTTAATATTATTATTTATATTATAAATATTAATTTTAGATAAAATATTATAGTTAGATTAGAAGTTTTTAAATCCAGCTTTACAGATAGATGAAAAACTCTTGAATCTTAGTTTTCTTATATATTTTTATGTTAAAAAAATACACCCACTTCACCTAATAATTATAAACTACATGGAATGCATTTAATAACACATGTGACTTAGTTGATTTAAAGGGATTAGCATGATTGATTCTCCATGGTATTCGATTTATCTTAAATTATAGGTTCAAGTAAAACAATAAATATCAATATACTTAGTTCATTAAAAAAATAATTAAAACTCTCATATTTTAGTATAGGGTTTATTGATAATTATTTCCATTATCTAATTAATCCTCTCGAGTGTGCAGTACTCTAATACAAGTTATTTTCCCAAGGAATCCATGCAGATTGAGTCTGCTGTGATATTCCATTGATTTTTTATTATGATTTATTTTGATATTCCATTAATTAAACATTTTTCTTCTCGTTATTATTATTAATTCCCACATTTTCCAAATTGTATGGCACTCTAAATCATAGTCCAAATAAGGACAAAATAAATAAAAGAGGGAATGATGATTGGAAGGACACAGCAAGGGATCAGCCTTTTTGGTCTTCAAAAGACAATATTTTAATTTATAAGCTATCTGTGTTCTCTTATTTGAACTCTAAAATACGCAATTGACACAGAACAATTTGTTGCCATCCACAGCATGGAATCATGCGTACGTTAAGTATTCATTTGAAATTAGAGTTTCCGTCCGAGAAAATATGAATAACATGATGCTGATTTTTACTCCGGAAGAATATATATATATTTATGAATATAAAATCTTAATTTTGAATAGGCTATTTATCCATGAAAAATTACTTTTCTGTAATAAAATTTAAATCTAGGATAATTAATAATATTTGTTTAAAGATAATATAAATTATATTTTAAGATTTTATCTAATAATTTAAATTTTTAGATTAATATAATCCTTTAAAATATTGTATCACAGTTTCGATGACCAAACAGTCACGAGTTTGAATTTTATTATTTTTATTTATTTGATAAAAATTAAATATAAATTTTTATTTAAGAAAATATATTAAAGAATAATATAAATTATATCTTAAAATTTTACCTAATAATTTAAATTTTTAGATTAAAATAATTTTTTAATAATATTATAAAATAAAGATTCACATTACTATTACTATCAGTGAGATAGAACTCAAGAGAAATTTAGATTAATAAATAGCATGTTCTAATTTGCCGCCGATTTGATTTTAGTTCTTCAAAATCATGTAACACAAAAGGAATTTTTAATCGAGTTAAATTACCAATGAATGTCAACTACTTACGCATACCCTATGGTCAATTTAAAATCTCAAATAAAATAGAATTAATTAAGAGAAACCACTTTGCTTAAGCATATTTTAATCAAGTTGCTAGCAAGCAACTCCACCTGACTATTAAATAATTGAATCCCCTTTTCATGGAATAAATTAATTAAACCCCTTTAATGATCCTAAAGAAAGGATGGTGAAAGTGAGATTAGTGACACTGATGGATTAATTAATCAGACATAAAAGAGATCAAAGATGATTGGTTGAGACAGCATCCTCAATACATGGATTAGTTAAACTATAAAAAGAAATTTTGGTAAACGTGGTGCAGTCCCTTTCCCTTTGTTTATCAAATATGGCAATAATTATTTTATTTTTTAGAGCTGCTGCTAATTAAATCATAATGGTATAATTAACTACAGCAACCGACACCAATGCGATTGGCTCTCGTACCTACCGACCTTGAAGAACTACGTGTCACTTTCATGCAATTCAGGATTTGTTCGTGAAGTTTTTCCACAGGTTCACACTGGCATTTTATGTATTCTTGCCTGATGTTGATGTGATGTGGAGATACAATAAATTATATGACGTAATGCATTCAAAGTTTAAACTATATTTATTAAATCTGGTTTGGAGATTGAAGAAAAAAATCTACATCACTGGGATATCAAGTTAATTGTGATTAATAATTTTATTGAAATAATATTACCTTATTTAAAAAAAATTAGTATTAACTTTTTAGATTTAATTTGATCGGGTCAACAAAACCATCAAAATATAAAAACAAATCAATTAAGTTTTATTAAATTAATATCTTTTTTAATTCAATTTAAAACTTGGCTTTATTCAAGTGCTGGATTATATATTTTTTGTATTAATTTATCTTGTTAGACTGAGTTTAATAATTATTTTTTGAATTTAAAATTTAAATAATAAGTATAACTTTAATTTAATGAGTATTGATAACTTTGACGTTAATGCATGTTTCGTATAGACACAAGCAGCCCCCCCCCCCCCNCCCCCCCCCCCACACACACACACACAAAATGAGGTTAATTTCGCATAATTAATCAAGAGTTGTATGCTTTGCCATCACATGTCCAAAATTCTTTTTAGGGTTGGAGGAATAAGACACATGTCCTCTTGATTTTTCTTCTTCGTGGTCGGCATCATGCTAAACTGATTAAGATATTGATTCTCAACATGACCTTGTAAATTAAGGGTGTTAATAATATTCAGAATTATATTAAAATAATATTTTTTTTATATTTTGAAAATTATTTTTATTATTAGAACATGAAAACAATTCAAAAATATAAAAAAATAATTTAAAATAAAAAAATACTTCTTTAAAAAAGATCGTTCCAAACTCCTTTCCTAATAGCTTGGAAGATCCCAGCGCACAGCATTAAACTATAGGATAGTTCCCTATTCCATTTTCAGAAACCCTAGCAGTTTAATATTGATGCTACAGTCCACTTAAGAAATAGCCTTTGCAGGTAGCTGCTAGCTACTAGCTAAATGCATTGCTCAGCAAATTACAGATACGAGGAGCAAGGGGTGCAAATCGGATTAACAATCACTAATCATTGATGATAAAAAAGAAATCCGAGAACACTCAAAGGGTAATTGCATGGATCACCATGGGTTTTGGGAGTCCTGACATGATTCATGCTGGACCTCGTAATTCTGGCGAATGTCAATTGGGTGTGCTAAAATTAACCATAGCAGACGCATCTGCCTGGGCTAGTGTGCAAGTCCAAACGAATACTGTACTTCTGCTCGCGTTCATCATCTGGGATTGGAGTCTTTAATCAATTTGCTGGTGCAGTGAATAAAAAGATAAAATTATGAAGACTGGAATTAAAGAAATATTCATCACGAGGAGGCAGTACAGATGTGTTTGAGTTGGGATGCTGACCCACATGCTTCCTTGTAGTAAGTATTTATTTTTTATTATTATTGCTATTGTGGACAGCCGACCTACCACCATTATCTCTCAATCATAATAGACAAAGTGCTCGCTGATGCAAGAACTCCATACATTTGTTTCTTTTTTTAATCAATACTAAAATGCAAGAATCCCTTGGATTTGAAAAGCTGTAGTTTATCTCCTAGAGACTCGGCAGTATTCTGCTTTGGTCCTTGTAGTTTAGTTTTTTTAATATTGATGTTGAAATCAAAGTACAAGGCTACTTTTTTATTATTATCTTTTGAGTTTTTAAAGAATTGTTGCGAGCTAATATGATGCACATAGAAGCTTGGAAAAAAAGAAGAGAGAAAGCGTTGAAAAAAACACAAAGAAAGAAAGAAAACAAAGGAAATGATTCTCCATTGGGCTTTTGTTAGCCATTTAACTGCGGTTAGAATATACTGTGTTAGTGGTTGTATTTTTAAGTAATTTTTATTTAAAAATATATTAAAATAATATATTTTTTATTTTTTTAATATAGCATTGTAAATGTTGGATCAAAATGATTTAAGAGTATAAAAAATTAATATTTTTTTAAAAAAATTAATATTCAGAGCAAAGGCTTTAGAAAGAAGATTTGAAGGTTTTTCCAAAGTATGAAATTATAATTGCAAAACAAACTATACGGATTAGAGAAAATTTGTACCGTATTCCTGAAAATTTTAAAATCTTTTTGCTAAAAATTATTTTTTATATATATTTTAGATCGTCTTAATATGCTGATCTCAAAAATAATTTTTAAAAAATAAAAAAAATATTATTTTAATACATTTTAACATAAAAAACACATTGAAAAGTAATTATAATCAAACTTTTAAACAAACACCCTGGAATCTAAAAGTATTTTACCCTTAAAAAGTTTAGGTGGGCCTTATATAGAAAAGTATGGGCCTTCTTTAAAGAAAAAAAATAAAGTGGGTTTAGATTCAATGGAGGGTCAACGTCTGTACAATAATTATTGTACCTAATCGAGTTTCAAGTTTGACCTGGTTAAGGGACCGGGTCTTAGGTTTCATGGATTGACTTATGTTAACTTGGATCAATTCAAAAAAATTAAAAAAATTAAATTTTTAATATTTTATATGAAAAAATAAAAAAAAATCAATGTAAATATAAGTTATACATATTGTAAATAATAAAGTTTAAAAGAATATTAAATTTTTTTTTATCCCACATGAAAAAGATATTATGTTAAGTTTTTAAGTTGAAGTATTTAAACAAAAAAAAAATTCTTATCCAATATTAAAAAAACATAACATTTTTTTAGTGAACATACAATATATATACTAATGGGTTGCAAATCATACATTAAAAAAAGATAATTTTTTTCTTGAGAATACAGAATATATATATTAATGTATTTCAAATCCTACATTGAAAAAAATAATTTTTTTTAAATATCGAGTATATATACTAATAAGTTTTCAATTCTTCATTGAAAAAAAATATTTTTTTTCTTAGGAACATAAAGTATATATATTAATGGATTTTAAATTCTATATTCAAAGATATTATATTATTATTTTAAGTTGAAATATTTAAATTAGCAAGTTTTTCATTCCATATTGGAAACATATAATTTTTTTCTTGAAAATATATAATATATATACTAATAAATTTTAAATTTAATATTTTTTTTAAAAAAAAACACTAGGTCTTGCCCGGGTCACAACTTAACCTGCGAGGTAGGTTTAACTGGGTTATTGTGCTAACAGTCTTTAACAAATTAAAATTGATCCAACTCCCATGTCAATGAAATTCTTAATTCTTAATTAATCTACCGAGCCCGATCCAAGTTTAATAACACTGTTAAGTATCCATTTAAGAGAAAAAAAGTAAGACTGATGTGTTCATGTTACCATGGGGCCTTTATAATCGAATACATCCATCACACACCACCATGTGATGCATCATTATTATGCAAATGAAACCAAACTTTACAACATTGCAAAAAGAGGATGCCCTTTATTCAAGTTAATAGTAAGATAATCTATGTGATGATTGATCTCAATTTTAACGACAGGGATTTTATTTTATCATTTTTGTTATATTAAATATAATTTTGATCACCAGATTAATAAAAAATAATATTATTCAAAATTCTTTTAAAAAATTAAAATAACATGGTTTTAAAAAAATTAAAAATTTAAATAAAATCTTGATTGGGTCATGGATTGACCCACCTAGTTAATTTCCATTCAATTTAGAGGGTATTTGATAGTATAATTGATTTTTAAAGTGTTTTTATTTAAAAATACATCAAAATATTTTTTTACAAAAATTATTTTTGGCATCAATATATCAAAAAAATCTAGAAATATAAAAAAGTTTATTTAAAATAAAGAAAAAATATTTTTATTTTTTAAAAATATTTTTAAAATGTAAAAACAAATAAAAATTTAATTTATTATTTAGATTGTTTATAATGCTACTTTAGTCAGAGGATAGCCAAATCTTGGAGTGAAAAAAATACGTAAATCCAAGGAGTATGGGTTAGTCAGAGGATAGCCAAATCTTGGAGTGAAAAAAATACGTAAATCCAAGGAGTATGGGAATAAAAGAAGTAGAAGAAAGTACATATATCAATCATGCATGGATGTTCTTGCGTCATTTACCACTTATGTACTTGGATCATAAAAAATGGTTTGCAAATTGCAACGTTGTTGCCAAAACATAATTCAACATAAATTAGTGTGTAAAAATCCCTTGAACCCCGGAAGCGCCATACCATGAAAGATTATGATCTTGTCATCTTGACAAAAGAAATGTCCACCCACATGAACCCTACATTTCCACTCCTTGTAGGACATCCATGTTGATTTGATATGGCTTTTCTCAGTATTCTCTTCTTGTAATTTGGTGTTTGTGCCTATGGCTAGTGACATATATATACACTTAGAAAAAAAAAACAAAATTTGATCTGTTATAAGGAAAAATAAAATTAAAAACTATCTAAGATTTCTTATTACATTATAATTTAATGCTATCAATCTTAAGATGTCATTTCCTGAGTGCTGATGAATGGTTAGCAAATCATGTTTATAGTTTCTGGTTTCGAAAATTCTAGCTAATTTCTGCTGGAAAGAACATTACATCTATGTCGAAAGAGCTTTCTTCGTAGCCATGATCAGAAGATATGATAGAGGACCCATTAAAACATCAGGGGGCTAGAAGGGTTCTTGATCGAGCATGATGTCTAGCATTTTAGGGCACATAATATAAATGAGTAGTGGACAACACCACTCCGGGATTTCTTGCTTAGCTTTCCGATAGCTAGGGTTTCTTTTCTAGCTAGCATGATAATTAAGTAATTGTATATCACTTTCGTTTGTAGATAGTATATTGTACTTGATTTGGTTCTTACTAGGTAAAACCAGGAGCTTAGAACAAAAGGATTGCTTGCTGATAAAAACAGTTTCATATCTCTGTGCATCTCACAATCCTAAAATCTATGTAGCTACTAGCCTTTTTCTGTTCCTTTTCTCCTCCTTTCTGCACCTACTCACGATCAGACAAAATATTGCTTGATCATAAAAGCACCACATATCTTACTTTCCATAGTCTATGATAGCTATTTTAAGCCCTTTTCTCCTTCCTCAACCTGCCCAAACCAACAGTCCAATTCTTCGCAGTGAAAACCATGAACTTGTCGAAGTGTTAAATAAATTCCCCGTCCTCGAATGAACCAATAAACAACTAAACGATTTCAACAAGATTTATTTAAATTTCTTCTCTTGATTTACAAACAAGTCTGCGCTGGGCTTTTTACATGATTCATTAACTGAGTACTCAAAACTATCCAACTTTCTCACTTGGGTTACGATAGCCATTTGCATGTTTTGAGTTGGGATGTAATTACGAAAGCATGCATGTTCTTTCATTGCTGGATATAGCTAAACTAGTCATGGCTCACATGGCTAAGCCCATGTTATGTCTATTCCAAAATCTTCTTGGTCTGATACCTTTCTAAGCCTATCAACTAAATGCTTTCAAAAAAAATAAAGCCCAGCAACTAGTTTGTAGCTTTGCCCAGTATGATATTGTTTGTTTTTTTATTATTTCTTCCCTCAAAACTCTTTGATTTCTTCCCTTTTTTTTGGTGGGCATGGAGATCTATCACTGTATATTGACAAAACCAAAAAAACATTTTCTTATAAGGACATGGTGACATTATTTTGAAAAGGTTAACCGGTTTGTCCTAGATTTAATCACTTTAACAGATTATTACCTAACCAAGCAGAGATTATTTCCATGCAAGCCCCTCCCCTCCATGAGTACGCAGTCATTCACGCTAGTCGCTTGTCTCAGAAGCCCGGACCTCGCCACTTCCAAGTTGAAGACAGTCGATTAAGAGCAAAGCCTGGAAGGGAAGAACGGTGCTGCTTATTGGGCCAGGTCTTGTCCGTACATAGATAAAGAAGTTATTAAGAAAAGTAACTACTTTTTCTAATTATATATAAGACATAACCTATATGGAACAAAAAGTTTTTTATTATTAAAAAAATATAGTTTTTTTTTTCTCTTCTCCTATCTTGATTTTCTGCATTGATTTAACAAAATTTATAAAGACATTCGTACTATAAAACATCACTTTAGTTCTAGTAATTGAAGCGACACTGAAGTAATTGATTCAAGAATAAAAAAGTAAATTCTCACAAGTAAATTTTCCTTTCCGATCTAAAAAAAAATAAAAAATATTTAGTATTCTCTTTTTTTTATTATTATTTTTAGCTAAGAAACCCATATCTGTCAGGTTTAAAAACAAAAATGAAATGAAGATAAAAAAACAAAGTCAACACATTTACTTTAGAAAAGAAAAACTATTTAAAATCATGTTTGTTTTTAAAAAACTGATTTTTTTAAAGCTACTTTTTAAATTTTTTGTGTTTATTTATTATTAAAAAAGTTAGTTAATAGAAAATATTTTTCAGTTAAAAAAATTTCAATTGGTTTCAGGAAAGTATTTTCCTATAAAATTTAGATGGAAAACACTTTCTGTAAGTTGCGAAAAATTTAGAAATGTTATATTATTTTCTGATTATATCAAATTTGATTTTCAAACTTTTGATTACTATGTATATTTTATTTTGAACATTTATTTTTTAATTTTATTATATTAACTTCGTTCCTCATTTTTATAATTGTTATTTTTTTTCTTTATCATTTTTTTATTGAAAGTTTTTATTTATCAAATTTTATTTTTATTTTTTTATTGTTAATTATTTTATTTGAAATAATTTATAAAATTTTAAGTACTATTATTTTAATTTCTTCATCTTTTAATTTTTTTATTTTTTAGATTTGATCTTTATTAATTTGATTATTATTTATTTTATTTGAGATAATTTATTAATTATATTTTTTTCAATTTCATTCTCATTCAACTTTTTAATTTATAAGATTTGATTTTTATTATTTTAATAAATTTTAAAAAAAATAAAACATTAATAAGTTATTTCGAAATCGACCCAATTTCGAACCGGCTGAGAGAAACCACACTGTTACTGATCCATGTATTGTTAATCAGGCAATGGAAGCTGAAGAGGGTTTTTGTGGTTGTGTTAATTGTGGCCGTTTTGGGACTAAAAGGTGTTCTCGTTGCAGATCTGTGATATATTGGCAAGAATTTCCATTTTGGGAGGTTTTTGATTGCTGGGTTTTCTGTTTTGGATTCTTTTGATGTTGGAAAATAATGGGGTTTTGTTGTTTTTTGGTAATTTTGTATGGTTTTGTAGCTAAATTAGTGATTTGTGGGGGTAATTAATTGGCTGGTACACAATCTGTTTCTTCATGTTTCATGGTTATTTTTGGAGGGTAACTACTAAATTTCTTGTTTGATAATTGTACATTGAGTAATGCTTATTTCCTGTAAAGTAATTTTTTAAAAATTATTTTTTAAATTTTTATATATTTATTTATTATTAGAAAAATTAGTTAATAAAAAACAATTTTTAATAAATAAAAAACATTTTCCAGTCAATGAATAATACTTTCTGGTTAATAAAAAATATTTTTTAATAAAAACAATAATTAGCTTAGTTTTTAGGAAAGTGTTTTCCATTAATTTGGACAGAAAACACTTTCTGATAATTATAAAAAATTTAGAAATATCATTTTTTACTGATTATATTAATTTTAATCCTCAAACTTTTAATTGTTATATATATTTTGTTTTGAATATTTATTTTTTAATTTAATTTATTAAAATTTAATTTTTATATTAACGTTGATCTTCATTTTTATAGTTGTTATTTGCTTTTCTCCTATTATTTTATTATTGAAATTTTTTATTTATCAAATTTGATCCCCATTCTTTTAATTGTTACTTATTTTATTTGAAATACTTTATGAAATGTTAATTATTATTATTATTTTAATTTCTTCATCTTTTTTTTTTAGAATTGATCTTTATTATTTTGATTATTATTTATTTTATTTGATATAATTTATAAAATTATATATATTTTTTAATTTCATTCTTATTCAACGTTTTAATTTATAAGATTTGTTCCTCATTATTTTAATAAACTTGAGAAACATAAAACATTAATAAATTATTTTTTAATTTATTTTCTATAACATAACCAAATATTAAAAAGTGTTTTCCAGTTCATTTTCTATAATACTACCAAATATCAGAAAATAATTTACTTTTTAGAAATTTATTTTTTTCAGAATTCACTTTTCAAAAGAAAATAATTTTCCTGCCAACACATGAAACCCCAGAGAAAGAAACGTGTACAAATGAAGCCCCAGAAAAAGAAACGTGTATTAAATGTTCAAGGAGAAGCATATCAAATGACAAATCCATATTTTGCTTCTTCCAGTTTTCTAGCACCATGTTTGGNATGTAGACACATTAGGCTCGGTGATTGGGCCGGTCCAAAGCTTGAGTTTTGGGTTTTGACCAGGTTATCTAGTTGGCCGGGTTAAATTTTATTTTTTTAAAAAAATCAAAACAAGGTCGTTTTAACAAAAAAACAACAAAAAGTTAACAGGTTTGCAATTGGTTCTTCACCAGGTCTCGCTGGGTCAACGAGTCGGCGAGTCAATTTGCCAGGGCAGTCGAGTCATATCGAGTTTTTTCCTTCCTCATTTTTTCTTTAACCCAGTCTGATTCCAGCCTCGAGTTAGCCAGATCCCGGGTCAATCCGCCATGCCAAACCGAGTTTCAAAATTCTAGATAGGATGACTTGCAAGGAATTAAATAATTGAAAAATATTGTATCTAAATTTAATAGTAAAAAAAAAACCCTATAAAAAGTGAATTAAAAAAACCCTCAAAGATCTTAAATTTAGACTCGAGTTACCAGCATCTATATCCAATGAATTAGGGTGATGGTCACACCAACATCATTAATTTTTAGGGCTCAAGCACATGCTCAAATAACAATTTGCATTGCATAAGTTCAAATTTTCTTTTACAATTTTTGTTAAGATGCCATGCAAGTTCTTTAGTATTTTATATTGATTCGATTTATATTATTTTAAGTATAATAAAACTAAAAATGTTATAAAGGTAAAAACCATTTTTCTCAACAAAAAAATATAACTATTAAGTTATAGATATATTATGAATTTTTCAAGTCAAATGTTCACAATCTTTTTATTTTTAACACTTCTAACATGCATATTTTCACAATATATCTTTTTAAAATATTATTGCACCTTTTCTTTCTATAAAATTATTAACTAAAACATGAGAGAATCCTCATATTCAGCGAAGAATATCTTTTGCAAGTACTAACTATTCATCACTTTGATTTATTAGGCACTAGCTACCAATTACTTAAGTTTTTCATATCAAACCACCAAATATCTTAGCTAGGAAGAAAGGGTCAAATTGAACTAAAAAAATCAACTAATTATCTAATACATCAATCTTATACCAAGCATCTAGAATTTTAGCATTCATTAATTAGCGTTGTTTAAGAAAAACTAATAAAACAATATTCAGTTTCTAGAATTTGTTTTTAATATTTCCAGGTCATTTCATAGCACACAACTAAGATGCACTTGGGCTAAGATGCAGGATAGTTATACATGATATCACAAACACTTTTACCCAATCAAACTTTTAACAACTTACTAGTGAGGTGCAACTGCTCACTCAAACTATTTTGGAAACCCAGTAGCAACATCAGATCTTGCCACCCTTAATAAATCTTGACTTTCTTAGTAACATATAACGCCCTAAGCTAGTCACAACTCATATGATTAAGACCATGTTATGTTTATTTAGCCTATCAAGATTTTCTTGATCTCACACCTATTTTTTATATTTTTTTTTCTCAAAACTCTTCATTGTCTTACTTTTTTTATGGCAATTGACATTTATGATTGTATATTGATATTTTTATTTTTTATAATTACATATTGATAATAATTTGAAAAGGATAATAGGAATATTTAAACAATCATCCTTTTAGAAGACAAAAAAGACTTTCATGTTGTCCTAGCATGGTTTAATAAAGAAAAATAAAACTAACTTTTATTATTTTTATGAGTTTTAAAGAAAACACTAATGAAATATGCATAAGATTATATGAAAAATTCATATACCAACAAGTCAATTAATTAATTATATTGTCTCAACTCAGCTAAAATCAATAAGGAAAGAAATTTATCATAATCTATCTTTTTAATTATATTACTATAAATCAAACCTACTTATAACAACTAAACTCAATCCAATCAACATAAAAAAAAACTTTGTGATTTTAATAAAAATGATTAATTTGAGCTAATTTAATAGATCTAATCTTTGTTTTGGGTCAGTTTTTGAATGAGATGTGACAACTATAATTGAAACACGTGTTCTTGCATAAGAACATGATTTTACAAGTCATTCCCTCTGAACATATCATAGTTAACATAATTAAAATTAAAGAAACTTATAAAATCCCATCAAATTGAATTGAATTGCAATTGTTCAATTGTAATTGATTTGTGTTTTGGTAGTTTTAAGTTAATGGTTTTTAACATAAAATGGAAAAAGTAGGCTACTACTATTGATGATTCACATTTTTATAGAAGTATTTACAATTTGGTATGTTTTAGTCTAAAAGCATCTTAAATTGCCACATCAAAAAATAACTAAGTCATATAATGATTTGATGGTTAAACTTGTATTGTGAACTCTCTCATTTATAAATTATTATGGATTGAAATACTACTTTTTCTAAGCTTTCAATTTGATCCTCGCACATTTTTTTTTAATAATGGAGCCATTTGAACCCAAATTAATAATTAATCACATCTTTTTTAAAGAGTGAGTGAAATTGAAACACAAAGGAAAATGTGAAAAAGATAGAGAAAATAATTAATCACATCTTTTAATTTTTTCTAAAAATTTAGTCAGGTCCCTATCTTTTTTAGTTAATAAGTGATTGATCTTTTTAGTTGCCAGAAATTCTATTTTGGTAACAAATATCATTTTCCAATCCTTTCTTACGAGATTAGATATAAACACTCGCTAGAATTTAAAGTAGAGAGAGAAAGTCTTCATTGATATCTATTTCGACCATCAAAATAGTTGAAGTTGATGTCAACGAGATCTATTTTATGAGTAGAGTCTTATAGTAATTGTTTTGAGTCATAATATTTTCTAAAAAACCAAATCTAAGCCGAGAATGAAAAATTTTATTTAAATAGATTTGTGATTTAAATCCTTTTTTTAATTCAAGTTGATATGTTGGTTTGTTGATATTTTTAGATTGATTTTGGGTTAAAATGAATTGAAAATATGTTTTGGTTTTGTTTTTTTTTTTTAATAAACATGTAGAGCCAATTTTATGGTCACCATGATAATAGCTGGATTCTAGATTGCCACAACGATGACATATCATCTATCTATTTTTTTATGTATAAAAGATAGAAACAAATAAGATATTGTTTATCTTTTTAAATGAGAAAAAATTACAAGCCTAGGCATATGGTCCTAGACTTGAACACCTAGCCTCATCTTTTCACAAGCTTAGGGATTTGGCCCATGAGCCCACATTACTAGCCTATTGTCCAGCCCTTTAAGTTTTTTTAAGTATTTAGGTTAATTATAAATTTACATAAAAAATATATTAAATTTAGTTGAGTCAATAACTCTGATCGCAAGTTTGGAGGGTTAAGCCACAACATTCGGTCTATTTTTTTAGTTTATTTTTTGTTTCTCAATTCAAAATCCTCTGTTATCGATGATCTATTTTTTATTTAACTTAAAAAAACAATTTGACCTTTTATTGTCAATAATTTACTCTTATTGTCTCAATCTCGCTTAGTTGTCGTGATTTTTTTTTAAATATTTCATGCATTTTTTTTATGTGCTTTATTGTCATATAAATTTATTAAATAAAAAATAATCTACAAGATATAAAAAGGTTATTAAATTTGCTAATTTGCTAACATATTTGACTTGTACTCAAGATTGGTTAATTAACTAACTTCACATGGTTTTTTTAAATTATTTTGTTATTTTTAATAATTTTATTCTTTAATATTGACTTAGTGAAAATTTAGTTTTTTAATTTGTGTTTTTCAAGATTATCTTTTTAGGTTTTGCTTATCAACCCAAATTAATCTATATATATACTAGTGTGTTTTTATCTTAATAATATATTAAAAATATTATTTAATAAGGAGCTGATTTTAAATTCATGATTAAAATCTATTTTTTAAAAAATATATTAGTTTATTTTTTTTTTACTCTAATCTTGATTCGTAGCATAGCCCACACCAATAGACCCCTGTCCTTTTCTCTTGTTTTTTCACCCGCGGGGGCGCAGACACACTAAACTACACATTGATATTTTTCATTGAGTGGTTAAACTACATCATCAAAAACTACCTAATCATCATTTCTCTCGCCCACACAGTTAGCAATTTCAGCTGATCATCATTTCTGCCATAGCAATCCCAGGCAAGCATCACTTGTAAAAGGGCTAGCGCGGATTGATTCCCCAACCTGACCAAGCGGTGTTGATTTATCCATATTTATCAAATCTTAACCGGAATTTATTAACTAGATTGATTATTCTAGATCCTTTTAGATTAATTTATTTTAAAAAAATTAAAATAATACCATTTTGAATAAAATAACCTTTTTTTAAAAAACAAAATAGGAGGTTTTTGCTTGATTACACACCATTATCAAATATATATTTATCCATAAAAGGCAGCCTTCCTCACTTGTCACTTCTTTCATATAGTGAAAAGACATTCGACTAAAAGCATAGCTTAGAAGGGAAGAAAGGGGAAGAAGCTTTCTTTTTTTTTTTTCGTTTCAGCTAAGCAACTCATCCTTGTCAAGTTCCCAAAAAAATAAATAAATAAAATCTCAACAAATACATTTTCATTTAGATTTATTTAGAATATGCTAATCTAGATTATCTCAATTGTTAGTATTTCAAACTTGTATTTCAATAGAATATGATTGTTTATGTGCTATAATATTAGCACACATTGCATGAAAGTACTCTTATTGTAAAGAATTTTGATTTGTGGTATATTTAAAGATATTTAATTAATTAATACATACCTTAATTTTTCACAAATCCCACTAAAAATTCTCTTAAAATATTGTTTAAAAATAAGTCATAATACATAGCTTTAATAAATCAATCTTTTTAAACATATTTTAAAAGCATATTTGAAATTAAGGTAAATTATGCTATTTTTTAATTATAATTCTACAAATTTTAACAATATTAATTATACACTAATAACCCATTTGACACCGCAACGATTAGCCGCGATATAAGATAATTAGTAACAAATAAGGCTAATTACTCGCAAAGAAGGCGATAACAAACGTACCCGAAGGCTAATTACTAGCAAATAATTAACTACCCTGCTAATCAACCTCCCTTATTTCCATGCAAAAAAAAATAAAAAAAAAATCCCCAAATCCCTCACACCAAAGGGGAATTAAAAGAACCCTAATAAAACACGAAACTCCAAATACAGAAGGAAACACGCCCTTTCTCTCCTCTCAAAATACCCAATTTCCATGTAAAAAAAGAAAAAAAAAAGAAAAAAAATCATCGATTAATGCATGCGAAAAAGAATAAGAATAAAAAGGAAAGTGTAGATGCATGTCGGTGGAATAACAGTGGATCTGAATTGGTTACTACAATTTATTTTCACTGTCTTTGTAATAGGTTTAGGCTTGTTACACCTCGTTAAGAACACGGCGTCGAAGTATTTCGAAGCCGACGCCAATTTCGAAGCGGCTGAGAGTAGCCAAACTGTTATTGATCCAAGTATTGTTAACCAGGCAATGGAAGCTGAAGAGGATTCTCTTAGTTGTGTTAATTGTGGCAATTCGGGGTCTAAAAAGTGTTCTCGTTGTAAATCTGTGAGATATTGGTAAGTATTTGCTATTTTTTTGGGCTCTTGATTGTTGGGTTTTCTGTTTTGGATTCTTTTGATATTGGAAAATAATGGGTTTTTGTTGTTGTTTTGGTGGTTTTATATGGTTTTACTGGTTTTGTAGGGTAATTAATTGTGTGGTACACAATTAGCTTCTTTATGTTTTCTTGTTGCTTAATTGAAGTTATGGTTCCATTTTTAAGGTTTCTTAAGGGTTTTTGAGGTTTCTTGTTTTCTGGGTCTTGGTCAAATAGCAATCTTGTTTTGTTTCTTATGATTTTGAGAATTAATGGGTTTGTGTTGTTTTTTGGGTTTTGAAGCTAAAACTGTGATTTGAAGGGTAAATAACTGCATGGCTCGATTTGTTTCTTAATGTTTTGTTGTTGCTTAATTGTAGTTATGGTTCTTTTTTGGCGGTTTTTGAGGGTTCTTGTTTTTGGGGTAAAAATGCTATCGTTTTTTTGTTTTTGTTGGTTAATTGTATATCTTTTATTGTTTTGGTGGCCAAATTAGTGATAGGAGGGGCATTTGGAATTGATTAAGTTTTTATAGTGGTGAAGGTGCTCTTTTACATCTGGAAATTACCAGGGTTTTTCTTGATCTGCTGGTTTTTGTAGGTTATTTATGTATGGCTTAAATGGATGTGTGCTTAAATTAGTAATTGTCGGGTAATTTGATTGTATTAGAATGAATGGAGTCTTTGTTAATATTGGTTACTAAAACTTATAGGTGATTTTTTTTGGGGTTCATAAAACTGTGATTTTTGTGTGCTGAATGAATAGGTTTAGCTTAATTAGTGATCAGAAGGGCAAGTAGTGAACTTGATTGTGCTAGACGGTTTGGCTTAATTATTCATGTTTTAGCTTAATCAGTTATTAGAGAGTAATGATCTAGCTTGTGCTAGATGGTTTGTTGGTAGAAATGCAATCTTTTTGGTTGGAAGATGGTTTTTGAATTTGGGAATTTTGCGTTTGTGTAGTTCTTTTGGTTTTGTGAGCTTATTCATTTATGGTTTTTGGTTTAACAGCTTAATTGGTGATTTGTAAGTAATTAATTTTATTATGAGTGTTGTTGTTGGTGTTTTTTTTTTTTTTTTTTATNTTTTTTTTTTTTTTTAATCTGTGGGGAGAGGGTGGGGGTTTTATGGTCTGGTTAAAAATGTGTGATGTTGTGTTTGAGGTGGTTTCTTATGCTTAGAAACTGCTGCGTTCATCCTGTTCTTTGGTTTTGTGCCTTACCCATTTATGATGTAATTCGTTGGCAATCTTAATTAGCGATTTTAGGGTAATTGATGGACTGCTAGCTTCTCAATGATTATTTATTTCAAGAAGATAATATTTCTAGCGATTGGAGACAGCATTGGAAGTATAAATAGTAGTTTATGATATAATAATCTATTTCTTTTTAATGATTTGATGATGAAGGTTTAATTAACTGTTTTGTGTTTTTATCTTTCCTCATAATTGGTCATGTGTTTTTGCACTGCCTTCTACATCTAGGATTTTTAGGTCTATTTTTAAGTTTATATTTTTGATGCATTAATTTATTTTTTTTTGGTTTGCCTATCCTTTTCAGTGAGATTTAAGTTTAATATGTGGGTTTTAGGTGCATATTTCTTTCTTCTTTCAGCATCATCAATTATACAACTCTTCTTTTTGCCTTTGCCCCAGCTCACCGGGATGCCAAGAAGCACACTGGAAAGCAGGCCATAAGTCAAAATGCAAGGATTTCACAGCAAAGTCATCACAAACAGCAAAATCAAACTTTGGTTTTCAACCTTCAGGTGGTGGGAGCAAAAGGTTTTCTAGCATTGCACTTGTTCCTGCCAGTGGAGGTTCTAACTCTAAGCCTATAAAGAAACCAGGAAAGGTATATGTTTTAACCTTTTTTCATTTAGTTGTTTATTTAGATTATTTAGTGAATTCTTGTTCTGCAATGTGAAAACATTAACATGCACTTCTATTCAAGGTTCTTTTCCCGTATGATGAATTCATCAAACTTTACAACTCAGACAAACCCAGATTCCCTCCCTGTGGGCTCTTAAATTGTGGAAACAGGTATGTGTTTGTGATCCTCACACCCCTTTATTTGTTCATTTGAGCAAAAACTATGCATGGGCACAGACGTAAACATTTGTTAGTTGTGTTATATTTTTCACCTGGGCACATTTTCTTTTTTATTCAATTTTCCTTTTCTTTTGCTGCACAGTTGCTTTGCCAATGTGGTTCTGCAATGTCTCACTTACACCAGGCCACTTGTTGCCTACTTGTTGGAGAAAGGTCATCAAAGAGAATGTAAGTTCAGAAATTGTAATTATATATGGCCCCTTTGTCTTCCTTTATGGGGCTGGTTTGGACAATTCTTCCCTCACATTTTTTCATCTTTGCTTTGCAGGTAGACATAATGATTGGTGTTTTCTTTGTGAATTTCAGTCCCATGTTGAAAGAGCAAGCCAAAATGCACTTGCTTTTTCACCGATGAATATTCTGTCGCGGTTACGCAATATTGGTGGTAATCTTGGCTATGGAAGACAGGAGGATGCTCATGAGTTCATGAGGTTCTGTTTACTGGCCTGCCAACTCGCTTACATATTTTCTACCCATGTTTCATCTGGTTTACATATTTTCTACCCATGTTCTTTTCTTAGATAAATATCCCCCACCCCAAAACACAGTCACACTCCAAATATAATAACAGGGAAGAATAAGTTGAAGAAAGTGATTGACTGGAGAATAAGTTGTGGTTGTGTTTGATGCTATGCCCAGTTCAATATTGTAAGCTTTTTTCTGTCTTTTCTGCAGGTTTGCTATTGATACAATGCAATCTGTTTGCCTTGATGAATTTGGTGGAGAAAAAGCTGTCGAACCTGCCTCCCAAGAGACTACAATAATTCAACACATATTTGGGGGTCGCCTCCAATCTCAGGTCATGCATCCTGTTATACCGGAGCTGTTTGATCTTGTTCTTGTTTGTGAAAACTCCTTTTCTTCAGCTTGTATATACTGTATTGAATTCCACTGTCATGACATTATCCAGAGCTTGTCATCCTTTTCTGTCATTAGTCATTACAGATAGTAAAAAATATATATATATATATATATATATATTGAAGTTGATGGACCCTTGAACTGAGCTGTTCTCTAGAAGTCTGATATCTGGTGCTGGTTGACATGAAACAAAAAATGGCATTCACTTTTCTGCCCCTGTTTTATACAGGAATCACATGCAAGGAGAAAAGCTAAATACCAATTTAGAAGTGGCTTAGAAATGTTTGCCTATCTTGATCACACCTTCTTCTACTTATTTAAAATGAAGAAAATAAAAGAAGCTTTGCATCTGAAAGACTCAACAGAGCAGAAATACCAATGCCCTCGATGAGATTTCCCATGTACTGTAGATAGAAATAAATCCAGAGGATGTGGGAAAACTATCAGGCACTTTGATCCTTTTCTTTGTTCGAAATGTCTTTTAAGAAAACTTTTGGCACTATTCTAGTAAATGCATATACTGTTTTTCTTCTTGTTAGCAGGCTTCTCACTAAGAATTGTCTAGCATGAGGAAGATTGTTTAGCAATGTGATAAATCTTTCCTTGTTGTTCTGGCATATATGCAAATATGGCTTTCTTTTATCGAAACTTTCTAAAATGATTGGACTAGTCCTATCTTTAGATTTGGGATGCTGTCCTAACATGCTTCGTCTTCTTTAGGTGACATGTAAAAAGTGCTACAAGATTTCAAATCAGTTTGAGAACATGATGGATTTAACTGTTGAGATTCATGGTGATGCTGAATCCTTGGAGGAATGCCTCAATCAATTCACAGACGAAGAATGGCTCGATGGAGAAAATATGTACAAATGTGATGGGTATGGCTGCTTAATCCTGTGATTTCTGAATCCCAAAAGCTTAAATCATTTACTTTATTGTTTGCATTTCTTCACCATATTTGTTTCATTCTGCACACGATCTTTATTTATTTATTTTCTATTTTTTTATTTGGCATCTTTCTTTTAAGTGACTGACTAGGAGTTCTGTCCTCTTGGATTCTTCCACCCTTGTTATAACTCTACTAGTAATTTTAAATTGTGATGAAATTTGATGGAGGTGGCTGCAATTGAAATATGAATTTTGGTATGGCTTGGACTGCATGGGAGAAGCATGTGCATCTATCTTGCTCCAGCCTGTTTGGGATGTGAGTCTTGAGGAGTTCCCTGGATGGTGATGGGGTTTGTTGGTTTCAGCAAATGTTTCTTCCCTTGCATTTTGAGAAGAGATAGGCAGCTAGATGGTAGATGCTGAATTCAGTCAATTAGTGTGTTATTTTTCTTCCTAGTCATTCTTTGGTTTGGTATTATAAATATGCTCTTAAAGAAGGGAAAAAATGTGCTTATTGGTTAATTGATCTTCATTTCTGCTCTGGCACAATTAACACAGACATTACAATTGCCTCACTAAATGTTCAATGTAATCCACTCACCGTGGCCAAATATGGTTTCTGTAGATGTGTAGAATGAAAATGACTTCTTAGTTGCAAGGATGTGGTCTCTAAATATCTGCTCAAATATGGCCCTAGATCAGACAGAATGAAAGGATGATTTGTTAAGGTTTAATAATCCAACTCCAGATAGTTTGGCATGAAGTCTTGATGGTTTAATAATTGAAAGTGAATCATGTCTTGTCATGGAATCTTTCCCTTTTTCATGCAAATTTTCCTATATAGTTGGAGCCCAGCAGAATTTAATAGAACAAGGATAGCAGTGAAATGGATCACAAGTCTGCACATAATATCTTTTGCCGTGTGCATCTGCTTTGATTAAGGTACAATTTTATACTGATTATAGGTGCAATGACTATGTCAAGGCATTGAAGCGTCTTACCATTCAACGAGCTCCGAATGTTCTTACAATCGCATTAAAGAGATTCCAGGTCAGATTTGTATACATTCTATGGTTACAGATATCTCCATTACCTTTCTGAATCTAAACTACTTTTTCTATGAAAATTCATCAAGTTTCTGATATTCTAGTTCTAGAGTTTTTTTATATCTTCTGAAATTGTATGTGGACATACCTTTGCAGAGTGGGAGGTTTGGTAAACTTAACAAAAGGGTAACTTTTCCTGAGACTTTAGATCTGAGCCCCTACATGAGTGAAAAGGGAGATGGTGCAGATGTTTACAAGCTTTATGCAGTTGTTGTCCATGTTGACATGCTAAATGCATCATTTTTTGGTCATTACATCTGCTACACCAAGGATTTCCGTGGAAACTGGCACAGAATTGATGACTCTAAGGTATATACTCACTCACTCTGTGTGTGTGAGTGTGCAGGCACATGCTTTATGCTCTTCTAAATTGATCTATTAACCGTAACTTGTGAGGATTGGCAGCCTATTCTTTTTAAAATCATAATGTGAAACTTAGCCTATTCTTTTTAAAATCATAATGTGAAACTTTCTTGCTTGTTTATTTAAGTCTAGTGTAAGAAATGATTTCCTGCTTTATAATATTGCTATGTCATCATTATTACAGCAAAGCAAGACAGTTAAGATGTTGCGATCTGCTTGGACTTGTTTTCCTCTAACTGTGGTTTTGGCTTTTCTCAGGTTTCTAGTGTTGAATTGGATGAGGTGCTTTCTCAGGGAGCCTATATGCTTTTATACAGCAGGTATACAGTTTAATGCCTGATGGTTATTTATGGCTGCTGCCACATTTGCTTTGCTTATATATAGTATTTAGCTTGCTATAACCCAGTTGTTGGCAAAGTAGATAATCCAGAGTTCGTAGCCATGCGTCCATTTTGAAACCATTGCATCAAAACTTGATGGTATTAGAACTTCAGGAAAATACAAGCTTAGAAAGCGGATTCTAATTCTTAATTTATGTTGAAGGAATGTTGAAATTTTTTGTTTCCTTGTTGGAAACATTTATTTAAGCTTCATGACATTTGTGATGGAAGAATTGTACAGCAGAATGATTCTGCGATCTGTTGATCTGAATTGGGGCATTCAAGCATCTTATGTTCAAATGCAGTACTGTTTTTATCTTTAAATGCTTTCTGGTTGTGCTCTAAAGACTATATTTGCTTGATGTTGTGCAGGGTTTCTGTTCGATCATCATGTCTCAGAACCATTGAGCCCTCAAAGGAGCAGCAATCAATCGTGAAAGTAGAATTAGACTCCTGCACAGAGAAACCAGCTGGACACCTTTCACCAATGGGGTCAACAGATGCCACAAGTTCTGGGTTCCTAGCACCTGCTTCTGAAAGTAGCAATTCTGAATTTGGAAGTGCATGTCATGAGGATGCTGTGGTAAATTTTGAGTCAAGCACAGCAGTTTCAAATGGTGTTTCATGCTGTGAAAATGAGTCACCATCTAAAGCTGACATGAAAGACCCAGAAGATTCAGGGGTTAATCATAATTCTGAGTTATCTTCATCTGCTATGGAGGAGGATCCTTGTGACATACCTGTTGTTTTGAGTTCTGGGATTATTCATGAAGTTCCAGAGGATATGAATGGAATTGATTCCAGCTCCATTTCCTTGATTCCAGTGGGGGTTTCTGACTTAAAGAAGGATTCCTCAACTGCACTTGATTCAGAAGCTGTTGTGATAGAGCACTCGTTGGACCATTCAGATACAGTTATGTACGAATCATATTCTGCTGTTGCAAAGGATATCAAAGTAAATGGCAGTATTCATTCATTCTCGAGCGAAGAGATTTCAACAAAACCTAATAGTTTGAAACGTCAGCCACCTTTCCATGATTCGGATGGCGAGGATACAAATGGAGCTAAAAGAGCAGAAACAGTAGATAGTTGTTGATGACAATGAAGCATCACCAAAATCCCTAATCAATTGTTTATATTTTTTAAACGATCCCAATCATAGAAGGAAAATTTGTGTTGGTCATTTTTCATCTGGGGTTTCATTATTTGCAGAAATCTCGGATTCCATTTGTAACAGTTCTAGATGGGGAGATTTGCCTTCATCCAAGAGACAGAATAGGAGGATGCCATTACATCATGAGCAGGAACTTGTTTATAGTCTGCCATGTAAGTTGCTAAGAAAGTCTGGTCCAAGGTAAACAAATGACAGGTTGATTAATGAAGAATTTACTGTTTAACTTTCTGCTCCAGGAATCTTTTTCTTTTTCTTTTTTTGTGTCAAGAACAAGTTAACAGGTTGATTAATGAAGAATTAACAACTTTCTGCTCCAGGAATCTTTTTTTTTGGCGTGTCAAGAACAAGTTAAAAGGGCCTTCCGGATTGAATGATGACTGATATGCATAATTGAATTTGAACTGCCTAGGATGATAGGGCTGGTTTGAGTTACGTGTGGCTATAGAAACCGTTGGCCAAACTGGGGCCCTAAGCTCAGGCCAACATTCAACCATTTTACCGCCAAAAATTGTAATTTCGAGATTTTTCACTTCAAGCCTCTGATTAAATTTGATTTAGAGATTTTACTAAAATTTTATATTAGAAATACTTTAAATGTTAGGAATTAAATTTTATTACATAAATAAAAAACTAATGTTAAAACTACTTTTTAAAAAATATCTATTGACATATTTTCTGTATCACTTCTCCATTTTTTCTCTCCTTTGTCACTAGACATAGAGAATAAAATAAAATAAAGTTAATAAAATAATATAATATAATATTTTTTCTAAATTCATAAATTTAATTTATTTATTTATTGAATTTAAAATAAAAAAATATAATTAATATTTTAATCATGTTTTTAAACATGAGACGTAGCTAATTTTTCCATCCAATTTATTCACAGCATCTATATTCAAAGTTACCATGTTTTTATAAGAAATCATTTTAGTTGTATTGCTTGGACAGCAGTACAACTAAACTTTTATAAACTTTTGAATTTTTTTTTATTTTGAATTAATTTTTGATATTTTAAAATCATTTTAATTTTTTATATTAAAAATATTTTTTAAAAAAATATTATCACTACTGTCCGGGACACCCCACTAAGTATGAGAAGTAGCTTTGAAAACTTGTCCTAACATGCCAAGTCTCTGCTTGACATTGCAATAGGGTACGGTTAAAAATACTTTTAAGCTGACTATAATTTTAAAATTTATTTGATTTTTATTACTTAAATCTGCTTTTCATTTTAAATTATAATAAAAACTTGTGTTTAAAAAAATAATTTATAATTCTTTGTTCAAATTATAATAACGAAAACTATTATAATATCAAATATAAGTTAAAAGTGTGTTTGATATTATAGTAGTTTATATTTTTTTATCTAGAAATTTTACTAATATTTTTTTATTAGATCTTGTATAATTTTATTTTAAATATTAATTTTATAAAAAGTACAAGAAGTTGTGTTTTTAGTTATGAAACCTATTTTTCATATATTAATTTTAGCTAAATATATTTTTTAATTATAAATAAATATATTTTTTTTTATAATAAATCACAATCACAAAAATTATGGAGGCAATATTTTTTTTTGAAAAACTTCTTATTTAAAATAATTTTTTTATTTTTAATATGTATACATTAAAATTATAAAACAAAACAGCATACTTTAAACACAATAGAAAACAAACATTACATAATAATTATAGTAATGGTGGGTTATTTATTAGAGTGGATCCAATAATGATGTGATTAGGTGGTGGTTGCCATTTTAGACCGTTTATCTTGAAAATGACGAGAGTCATAAGAGTGGAAGAAAGGTCGAAACCAGCGACAAAGCAAAATCATGCCTCATCTGGGGGCGATTTCTCCCGTGGGTGTTGCCAGCTGTTTGTCTATCCCTTTCCTTGACATATTATTTTATCAACAAATCCCTCACTTCACATCTCTCTCTTTCCAAACCCTCCATTATTTTTTTACGGCTTTTCCACCACAGCAAAACCACTCACCAAATCCTCTTTCACTTGATCCAAGAAAAAAGATTCTATGATGTAAAAGAAATTGTTTTTACCAAGGTGGTTGTTTTTTAATAATGTCCCAGATTCCTTTAATGTTTTCTTTTTATACGTGCTTCTCTAATTTGATGCTTTTTGTTTGATTATTTTGCAGGGTTTTTTTTCCTCTGTTATTTTTTATAAAATTCTGGGATTTGCTTGGTTCAATTGACAGCAATGGAGAATCGCAGCGAAGCAGAAGCAAGTCCTTATAAGAGGTTTTTTTTTTAATTGTATTATTGAGTTCTTAATTTGAAGCTCATTAATTAATGCATGTAATCCTTAATCACATTTTGTTATCTGATTGATTTGTTTGAATACATGTTAGTGATGATTGTGTGTGAATGAATGGATGTAGTTTGGTCGCGGCTGTATCATATGGGATTGCTTCAATGGCTATGGTTTTTATCAATAAGGACATTTTGATGCAATATGGTCACTCAATGACCCTTCTCACTCTGCAGGTATTGAACTTTTCAAAATTGTAATAAACCCTTTTGTTTATTGTATTGTTGTTTGGAAAAGAGAAAAAACATCAGTGCTAATGTTGTATCGTCGATATTTGTGGGATCCACATGATGATGAGTACTGAAGATTTTTAGGCTTTTTGTTGTTGCTGCTGCTGCTGTTCTTCTAATGTGTGTTTTCGGTGATTATGATTACTGATAATGGATGCTGCAATTGGTTGGTTGGTTGGTTGGATTAGCAATTGGCGACAGCATTGCTTATACATGTTGGTAGGCAAATGGGGTATACGAGAGCAAGGGGTGTAGATATGCAAACAGCTAAAATACTTCTCCCTGTTTCACTATTCTACAATGCTAATGTGGCATTTGCTTTGGCTAGCTTGAAAGGGGTTAATATTCCTATGTATATTGCAATAAAGAGACTCACACCACTTGCGGTACTTATAGCTGGATTTTCTTCAGGAAAGGGAAAGCCTACAACACAGGTTTGTGCTGCCACTTATTAAACCACGTTGCACTTGTATAGTTACTGTGTTCTCTTGTAATGTATTTAGATATACATGGGACTCTGTTTTGCCAATTGTTTTATTTATATGCTTTTGTTTTAATTTGTTCTTAGTCAGATGATTATATTTAATGATGTTGACAGAATGATCCATAATTCACGTTTCTGGCTCCAATTCAGACAGTATCGCCTTTGTTGATTTTTTAATTTTATAAATGAAAAAGAAGCTTGCTGTTCAACTAGCAGATATCTGTTGCTGAAAGATCAATTGTTATGTTATATACACGCAATTTAGTTATCAACCCACTGAATCCTTGTCTTTGTGACTAGTGATCTTGGATATGGGAAGTTCCTTCAAATTGTTGACACATTTACATGATTCAGGTTACTCTTTCTGTGCTATTAATTGCTGCTGGAGTTATTATAGCAGCACTTGGAGATTTTTCTTTTGACCTTTGGGGTTACGGCATGGCCCTTACTTCTGTTTTCTTTCAGGTTTGCTATTAATTCCTTAATTGCTCAGGGATGTGAATAATGAAGCACGATGGTTCCTTCTCATAGTTAATTAATAGCAATTGTGCTTTGGAACTGCAGACAATGTACCTTGTGTTAGTTGAAAGATCTGGTGCAGAGGATGGCCTCTCTTCTATTGAGATAATGTTTTATAACAGTTTTCTTTCTCTTCCATTCTTGATATTTCTCATCATAACAACAGGAGAATTTCCAAACTCTCTAGCATTATTGGTTGCAAAGGTTAGAATCTTAACCCCTCTTATTTAGACTCGGTTGTTGATTGTGCTAGGAAAATATGGCATTCTGCTGATGTTCTGAAGCCTATTCTCAGCATGATAGCGTGCTATTCTTGTGTAATTGCATATGCTCTTATCCTGATTGTTTACATTTGGAACTTTGATCTAATAATTGATGCTCAAAACCTTTAATATTTCGAAGTTTTATATGAGAGTTTGGGTTTTTCTGTCAGGGAGTTAACATCATCAAATTCCAGTCTAATATATTTTACATAGGGGATTATACATAACCTGGAAAATTCCGTGTTCCACTTAACACATCAGTTTTTCATGTCAATTGTACAACATCATTGGTCAAACATGTTTCAGAGAGCAGTTAGTTATTTAAGTTTCAATTATTGTTCTTGCAGATGGTATCCCCACTGAAAAGGATTAAATAGTTTTAAGTCACATTCAATTAGAGTCCTGTATTTCATATTTTTCAATTTGGGATTGTTGATTGATGCCTTCAGGGTTAGCGTGATTACTGAAATCAGGACAGCATAAAACTTGGTCATTTCAGAATGATCTGGATAACATTTTTAATATCTAAGAACTCATTTTCTTACGAGGGCAGTGCAAGGGTAAGGGTATTCATCATGTCTTATGAATACCAAGTCTGAATTGTGCTAAATTTGAGTGCCAAAGTTATTATTTATCATATCCCATTTATATTCCCATCTCAGTTTAAGCCCTTTGAAAGTTATAGCATTATTATCTGGTGCATCATGCCCTATTCAGTCATTAGATTTTTATCGTGCTTCAAGGTTCCATCATCTAGTGTTTCCATGAAACTCTAGGCTTCCCCATGCATTGCCTTTTCTTAAGTCTGAAATATTTTGTTGCCTCTTGATATGGTATGTGTCTTGGTAAATCTTTCTAACCTGATCATCTAATTTGCTGTGAAACAAATTGAATGGCAATCAAAACATCTATAAAGTGCAGTGACAGTTCAAATTTCCCTTTTCCTCTCTGAAGTGCGACATTTTGCGCTCACATGCAGTTTATTAAGAATGGGTTTCTAACTTGAAATCTGTTTTTTATTGCAGAGTAATTCTTTTTCATTTTTGGTGATCCTTGTTATTTCTTTAGTAATGGGCATAGTTCTCAACTTCACCATGTTCCTATGTACCATAGTCAACTCAGCTCTAACAACAACCATCGTGGGAGTTCTCAAAGGTGTTGGGTCCACGGTATGTGCATATAACCCTTATTGCTTTTGTCTTTTGTAGAGAACCTACAAGAAGAAATGAAAAAACTTGAAATTTTAACAATTAAACCAATTTGTTTTGGTTTTTTCCATTACCCTTTTCTTTTCCTAGCTTCTCAATAATTGAACTGAACCTGCATCATTAGTTACATTTTAATAAAATGTAGAAGTGCATAAAGTTTCCTTTTCCTTTGCTGCTCAGACCCTTGGTTTTGTCATACTGGGTGGCGTGGAAGTCCATGCTTTGAATGTGACTGGATTGGTTATCAACACAGCTGGTGGGGTGTGGTACTCGTATGCCAAATACCAGCAGAAGATGAGCAAACCTCCAAAGCAAGTGTCAGATGTAGAGGCACATCGGAAATAGGTCTGCTTTTGAGGATTTCCAACGGTGATGAATTGCTGCTTCAGGCAGTTCCTTGTCTGATTTTTGTCATTTTCCCTACACCGTAATCATTCACAATGATCTCATAGCAACAACCAAAACGGGTGAAAAATGAAGTATAGCGATATTTTTATGTTAAAGAATATTCAATTCTATAGCATATCCTTGCTACAGGCTCTTGATTTCAGTCAGAAAATGTCATGATCAAAATGGTTGATGCTGTTAGCTGATATAGATTGTATTTTTGTGCTTGAAATTGATATTCTAGCCCCAGCGTGTTGTTCAAAGCATTTTAATTCTATGAAATGAAAAGCTTCTCTTAGCTCATTTACTTTCTACTATGTGAAGGCATTATGTCTGTGATTCTCAGTTGCCATGGATGGTTCTTGTATGGAGCCGGCGAAAATGATTTGACTTAATCTACTTCTGTGATTGTCCGGAGACAATTCGTTATGATAATGCAAATCCTGAAGTTAAACTGAGACTCCTGAGTTCCTCCACATCTTCTCATCAGTCCAATCAATTGTAAATCAGGTGAATGGTCTCCGCTCTTACCCCCCTTGGAATGGCACACAATAAATGGTAAATTCAAGTGAATAATCATGACAGAGAGTGAGAGACTTTATTTGCTGCCATAGGCAAAAGGAATCCACCCCAGTTTAAGAAAACATCTTCTCATCAGTCCAATCAAGTGTAAATCATAGTTCATACCAATTTTCTCTGACTTGATCCATTGCTCCTTGTCTCAACTCTCTCCAATGTCTCTTTCATGGATGATTAATTTTGAAGTCTCGAGTGCTTCATTTCTTTCCCTAGCATTTGGACGGTGCTCCTATTGTCGAGCTAGTTTATGCATGGTCAATCAACCACATGATTGGTCATGCTAAAAAGTATAATGCCTGTAAAAACATCAAAAATAATACTTCAAAAACATACAATAATATTGTTTTTATTGCAGCTAACTGCACAATTGGTCGCAATATCCTTAATCTAATCAAAATAATGTCATTCACATCTGCATTAGAGATTCATGAGGAATCATTACATTGTAACATGATCCTGGGAGTCTTGTAGAGCTTGAGCAATCATTTCAAAGTTCGAAAAAGTCGTTCGTTCTTTTCCTTTTTTCTGTAGATTAGATATTCATCACCGTTTCGTGAGGCGTAGAAAAATATAGCAATGGAATGCGGGTGGGACATACAAACGCGGCCCAGGGCAATTTATGGTTTTGCCACAACTCTTCCGCGTAATGAAAGCTGGCCATAGCTTGGTGATAACTGGTGGTATCCATGGATGGTTCAGCAAGAAGGGGACCTTCTGTTGTTGGAGGTTACACAACATTGAATAGCAACCGAACATGGTTTCAAGAATCATACTTGAACATGTTCTGCTATTACTACACATTTTCCATCGTTTCTTTATGAGTCCCTCTTCGACTTCTTTTTCAACTTGAAAAACGAATTACTCTGACAACATTTTAGGGATTTAGCGTTCATTAGCTCAAGCTTAAAATCCACCGTCCCCAAACTATTGAAGAAAAAAGAGAGAGGAGAGGATTCCATCCTTTATCTCCATACTTTCCCTATACCTTTAGCTTCCATCCTAACCTAAGTTTTAACCCTAACAGACAATCATGGAGCACATCATATGCGGACATCCCCCCATACCCCTCCAACGTCGTGTTCATAATAAAATCTAAGCACATGGTATTGGTTTTTTTTTTTTTCTTCTGTCTTTGATCAAACCAATATGACCTAGTCCATGTTCATAATAAAATCTAATCTGCTTTTTTATACCAATTTAGGCCGACGGAGAAGAAAAAAACTGGTCTTGTGGGGCAAATTGTGGCGGGCAAGTGGGGCATTTCCTGTGGGTTGTTGTCCCTTCGCTTGTAGGATTTTTAAATCTCCATCTTCCCATTATCTATGGCTTCCAAAATGGTGCTTTAGGGATGGCTACTGGTAGTACCAAATGCCAAAACCAAAGCACTGTAGTTTGATTTATTTGATGTTATTATTAAATTTAACATAATAAATAAATTTTAAAATTTATTAATTTTAATTTTTTATTTAATTTAAATTTAAAATTAAACCATATATTTTAATATAAGAAAAAACACCCCCACCCCCACCCGCTAAGTCCACTTTCTCCTTTAGCTTTGTCACAACAATGGAGCCTGCATTTTACATGTGTAGTCAATGCGATATACATGCCGTATTATCCACTATAAAAAAATTATTTTTATTATTTTTTGGTTATTAGTTTAAAAAACAAGAGAGAAATTATCAAATTAGAATGATAAAAAATAATAATTAATGTTTACATTAATTCTAATAATTAAAATAATCAATTTAATATTAAAAGATTTTATTTAATAAATGTAGTTATGCTTAAGTGTTTTCATATTAAAATTGTCTAAAAACTAGATTTAAACTCAAGGTTAAAGGATTTTATTTGGTAAAAGAAGTTATACTTAAGTGTTTTTCATGTTAAAATTGTCTAAAAATTAAATTTAAATTCAAGATATTTTCTAAATGTTTTAGATAAAAAATAATTTTTTATATCACAAAAACATAAACCATGTTTTTTTAGTCACCATGATGATTAAATCAAGGGAGCACCAAAAAACATGTTATTTGAATTTTTTAAAAAACAATATTGGGGTAGATGATATGTTGTCCACTTTAATTATATATATTTTTTTAAAAGAGCTTATATACAGACCTTTACTAAATTCTCTCTCTCTCTTTTTTTTTAATAAAATCATGCTTTTATGTGTGCTTCTTTAAATAATTTTTTAATTCATATTTAAATCAATACTTTTTTTTTTGTATTTAGCCTTTTCTAAACAATGATTATTATTTTTTAATTATTTTATATGTATTTATTAAACACACAAAAACATTAAAATTTATTTTTTGCAGAATATTGAGAGCAAATAATATCTCATCCATCTCAATTATATATTTTTTTTAAAAATAGCGCCCATGCATAGATTCTTACTACATAAGCTAAGTGTTGGCTAGGCTTGCTAAGCCCAACGGTGTCCAATTTTTTTAATATTAAAAATTATCAATTTTTTAATATTAAAAATCATGCTTCTATATGTATTTCTTTAAATAAATTTTTAATTTATATTTAAATTAATACACTTTCTCTCTAATTTTTTATATTTAGCCTTTTCTAATTTTTTTTAAAATTATTTTGTATATATTTAGTTTTAAAAAAGTTATTTTAATTTATCTATAATTTTTTATATTTTATATAGTTAAATTTTATTTTTTAAAAAATATTTCTCCACATAATTTTTTTTTTAAAAAACCCAATTTAATTTGTGTATCAAATTAATTAAGTTATGAGTTGACCTATCAATTTGATTAAGTTTAATACATGTTTATTTGGTTCACAACTATACAACTACCTTCTTTTTTTTTTAGATTAACGTGGGTGTCCGGGCCAGCTTTCGCACACCAAGACTAATTTCACAGGCCCTGAAGTTAACGACCATGTAAGCCTCCAGTGGCCATCATATGAACAACTAAGGACTCGAACCTGAGACCACAGAGGGAGCAAACCCCTTGATCCCAAGTCCTTACCACTTGGCCACCAACTATACAACTACCTTCTTAAAATTATGTTATGAAGTTGGTGCATAAACATTGATATAAAACACAACTACATTTACAACCAAAAAAAAAATCAATCAATTTCTTCACATTCAACAATCACAAAGTAAAAGGACTTCGAGAAGTCGTCTTTGAGAGTGATATCACAATTAATAGCAATGGCTTCAAATCTTCATCCCTGTAGTTGTCACATCTCGGTGGTTGTACGTATGGTGTCATGTTACCCTCGTGATGTTACCGTAGTCTTTAGGTTTTCTCTTAATGAATAAGATTTGAGATGTTGGATTGCAGCAAGAAAAAATAATTTATCACTTCCTTGTTCTTCTTCATTAATTACACAATTAAAAAAAAAAATAGGGTTCTTCGTGTATGCATGCTTTGGGTGAAGGGGTGAATACTTTGCTTTATTTTCATAATTCGAGAAATTGGGAGGGTTTTAATGAGTATTTGTTTGTGCTTTATAACATGCTTTTCAGTTCTTTTTCTTTCTTTTTTTTTGTATGGAATTAATAATTTTTAGATTTTTTAATAATTTTAATACAATCACGTTAAAAATAAAAAAAATATTATTTTAATATATTTTCAATTAAAAATTATTTTAATTCACTTGTTAAATAGAGATGTCATCCAAATTATATTCCATTGCAAAAGAAGTAGATAATAATGAACAAACAAGTAAATTTTTAAGTTTTCAATATATTTATATATTCTAATATTCAATCATTAAAAAAATTAAATATATTTTTAATTAAAAAACACAGTAGATGAATGATCAAACACACAAATACATAGTTTTCTATGCATTTTCAATCCAATATCTTAACACTGCCCCAGCCTTGACTTCATTAATATCCCTAATAATAATGAATGAAAACCAATGCATTGGGATAAGCCCAGATGCAATCAGAAATTGCTTGGTTCAAGATATTTACGGTATTCTTCCTTTCTTTTTCCTTATATTTTTCTACTTCTGCATTTATTATCCCATTGGTGTGTGTGTCTGTGTGTAGAATTTGGAAGGGTTACAGCAGAGTGTCTGTGAGAAGATCCTCCTTGCTTCTCCAGCTCACCGGGCGGCATTTCTCCAGCTCACTGCGCTGAGTTTCTCGAGCTCACATGCATGCTGCTGCATAGACAGATCCAGAAATAATTGATGAGTTCCAACCAAGCAAACAGAAAATAAACCAAGATGGGATGCTTTTATTTTTCCTTATTATACTCTCAAATGACTTGTCATTTGAGCATTTATACTATGAAAAATGAAGAGATGAGTTGAGTTCTATTTCATTTTGAATTTGAATTCTAAAATAATTTGTTAAAAAATATTTTTTATATATAAATAACATATTTAAATCCTATCAAATTCATGAAAAGTTACAATCATCGCCGTGAAATAAGACACCAACACATCTTCATCGGCAATGTTTTTTGATGAGAAGACCAAGAGCTAATTATCAAGATTGTGTTCTATCCAAAGACATACTTCGTGCAAAGGTTGAATTCTCTTTAGATAATATTTTATCTTCTTAATATAGATTTTTATTTTTAATTATAAGTATTTTTTATTAAAACATGAATATCATATTGGAATCGAGACTAAAAAACTTGGGTATTTATTACTTAGATCATATCCTTGATAATTTATTCACCATATTACACACACAGTCAAGGGGAAAAAAAATCAATTTTACTAAATTTCAACAAGAACAGCATTAGATATATCCATGTTTGGTTGTTATTCTATGATAAAAAAAGATATAAACAATGATAATAAAAATATATTTGGTTATAAAAATAAATATGAAATAATTTATTTATCTATGCTATCTGTATCTTTTTATCCCACGATAATAATTAAAAATTAATTTGTGATTGCTTAACAATGTGCCAAGAAATTAGTGCATAATGTTGGTGGCATTTTGGATCAAGCACTAACGCTGGAGACAGAAATCTACCAAGGGAGTTTATTTATCGGCATAGAAGCCACAAAAGAAAAGGAGCAGCGTAAGTTGTTGGCTGGCATTATTGAATCTTCCAAAGGCCAAGGTTCTTCCAAAAAAAANAAAAAAAAAAAAAAAAAAAGAGAGAGAGAAGGGATTGTGAAGACTAGAGAAAAGAAGTGTCCAATTATAATAAGTTTATGAGCTTCTCTATGAGCAAAGTTGACAATTGTTTTACCCCTCGATAATTAATGCTAAACATTTGTCCATTTAGCAGGTTTAGAATAAAGTATAGTAATTGATTAATTCGATAGACCACCATCGAAATCTAGTTTAACCCTGTCAATTCGGTTAATAGAAAAAAGTAATCTAAAACTAAGTTATATTTTTAATCAACTAAAATAAAATTATTTTTGTAATAAAAATATTACACTTATCAAGATAATGAAGTAAATCCCATTCAAATTAAGTTTTAGATCAATCAATCCATCTATGCTTGGATTAATATATATATATATATATATATTTTAAAATATATATTACAACTATAATTATATTCCTTGTTAGGACACAAGGAGAAGCACAAGCAACAAGATAAATAGTAAGAGAAAATAAATTAATGGCTAAAATAGGTAGAACATAATAATTCTAATTTATAGTTGTATTGTTTAAGAGAAAACTCTATCATAATTTGTCTTTTTAAGAGGTTTATGATACCTCAATTAAATTCAAAAATCAATTTAAACAAACTAGAAAATTTCAAGATAAAAAAAAAACTCTAAACAATTTTTTTTTTTACCAATCTCAATACTTAATTTCCTAAACTAAATAGGAATAAATAAAATCACTATAAAAAATATTTTTTATAAACTAAACATAAAATAAACAAATTAAGAAAAATAGTTTTTCCCTAAAAATTCTCTTGCATTGGTTTTCTAAGGTCGGAGAAAACTTGTTCTCATGTTTTAGTCATTATGTTACTATTGTTGTCAATCACTTAAAACAATGATAGTATCTTTATATTTTTTTGGCTTCTTTTATACCAACTTAGATTAGATAGGTCGAGAATCAATCTCCAAAATAACCTTAATCTCGACAAAACTATTACTAATCGTTAATTACGTGTTCCATATTGTACCCTTACTAACATTATTCAAACTCTCCACCACCTCTCTTTTTTTTTTCATTCTTTTTTTTTTCTCTATAATTTTGGATTAAATAACCTATTTTTGCCCTTGTTTTTATGCGTGTCAATATTATACGCTTTCTTTTTTATACCAAGGCTATATATATGATATTGTCCGTCATGTAATCTCTATCATATTGTCATGACATACCTGATCATATATGACAACGGAACACTATCAAAATATCTCTTGCATATAGAAAATAAAATAAGACAACTATCCATAATTACCTTGGTGTTTTTATTTAGATAAGTTAACTTGCAGGGCTTAAGATGGATCTTAATTTTTAGTTGGAGCTTCATTATTGCCTCTATGAACATCATATTACAATAGTTACCATTATCTATTATTAAGTTACAAAAATTATCTTTGATGATGCACATCAAGTGAAATGTTAGTATAACGTCAATCTTTATTTGTATCATCATTGGGAGTTAGTAGACTCCTTCAAATGATTAGGTTATCACCACTGTTTTAATATAGAATCTTCCCACTTTTATCCAAGTTATCATAAATTGAATTAACCATATCATCCGCATGCTCCTCTGTCAACGTGTTATTACTCACACAACTTTCTAGTTTGTTGCACTCATTATCCTAATGCCTCAATTCTCTATATTTATAACAACAAATTCAGGATGTCAAACCAAAACCCTAACCTATTGTCTATTGAGTCTTTTAAGTAGGTATGACTTGGGGTTGGTTGGCATTTGATTATTGTTGGGTCCTCATTTACTGTATTGATAAGCCTAAAAACCCTTATTAACTACCCTAACAATGTGTTATTTCTCAAAAGTCAAAGTCCTCTGATATGTCTTCAAAATCGTTTGCATAAATAACAAGCATTACACGTTCTAGATATATTACAGTAAATTGCTCTAATGTCTCAATACCAAATGTTATTTATTTTATGCCAAGCCATTAGTATGATTGCTGATAAATTTACCTTATTATCTCAATGCTTGGGGTTGTTAGTATAGGGTTTGCATATAGATAAAAGGAAAAAAAAAACACTCCATCTTATTCTAGTCATTGATTCTCAACTTTTCTTGTCTCTTATATGACTTCTTTAAGTACTCCTACTAGGCAGAAGATCAACCTTTAAATATGATCGTAATCAATTTTAACCTCATTTGTTTTGGAACCTTTTTATAATAATAAAAAAAACTTGTTCAACCAATTGATGAAATCTTATTCCTGTATAGTTCCTACAAATTCAAGGATTTTGATATTAAATTCAAAATCTCAAGCTCTATTTTTCTGTCAATAAAAAGGCTTTCTACTCTACTCTTCCTCTAGAATGGATTCATGATATTGCCTTGGGATCCACGTTCACTTTCCTCCTGGCTCTGTTCCTATAGGTTTCTATATTCTAACAAATGAGTCAACTTTGCGATCTTTCTCTATATATCCTTTATCACAAGTCCCTGAACATTTCTTTACCAGGGAAGAACCCTCTCATTTCTTCATTGACTATGCAATATCTTTCTATCATAGTTGTCAGCAGCACATAACAAGTAAAAAAATATCCACGAGATTGCAACACACAACGAGCAATAATCCTAGATTATTGGACTCTTAATACAAAATAATTCAGACATAAACATAAACAATAAGACAATAGCAAGAGAAAACGATGTAGAACACAAGAATCTTAATTCATAGTGTTTTTGCTTAAGAAAAAACTCTATTATAATCTACCTTTTAAAAGGTTTACAACACCCTAAATAAATTAAAAAACCAACCTAAACAAACTAAGAAACCTAAAAATAAAAGAAAAGTATTAAAAATCCTAACCAAACTAGAAAAAAATAAAATTATCAATCTTAATACTTGATTTTCTAAACTAAATAAAAAAAAAGAAAGTAAAAGAACCATACAAATATATTTTTCTAAACTAAATAAAAGATAATAATAACTAAAAAAAATATTTTTCTACTAAAAATCCTCTTGCATCACCTTGTAAGTTGTAAGTGTGTATTTATTGAAACAACCAAATATTATAAAAAAATACTTTAAAAAAATCTTTTATTAAATGTTTTACATATAAAATCACTTAAAATATATTTTAAAAGATACTGATACTATAATTGTAAAATCTAATTTAGAGATCGATTTGAAACAAGATTCAAGTTATATGTCAGAAAAATCAATCGAAGTTATTCTGGATTTTTTTAAATAAAAATAAAATAAAATTATTTTAATCTTATTTAATAACAAAATAATAGTTTTTTTATGAAATTTTATCTGAATCAATCATATTATAGATGAATTTGTATTTTTCACTAGGTTAAATTAGATTTATTTATTTTTTATTTTTTTTAACCCGAACTTGGTTGAGCTATATGTTAGCCAAGTCTTATGTTAACTTTTTAGTCTAGTAAGAGTTCTATAACACCCATTCAGACCGCAAACATCAAACATTATCTACATTATCTGAAAAACATTTTAAAAAAACTCTTAGATCGTAGTAATAATAAACGTCAGCTAAATCGTGGCGAAGATCTAATGGCTATTTCTCCAAGCTTGAAAGATGACACCAGCCAGGCACCTAAGAAGGCACTTCATCATTACATTGGCTAATTAAAGAAAGTGATTGCTTAAATTCTTACCGGTTATTATTAATTAATAAAATAAATGCCAATCGTGGCTCTCCACAGAGAGAGAGTTAATCTTCGAAGATTCCTCCAATTGATTGCTTTCCTTTTCTAATATTCATGCAACTCTATTATTCCTTCACCTTTATCGCATTATTTAATCTCAACTAAGACCCCACAAAACATAATAATACAAAAATAATCCATACAAACCTACCCTTTAATTAGCTTACGACTAGTACTAGTTTACATCTCCACGCTGCTGCTGTCATCATTAAAAAAATGTTTAAGCAACATGATTTTATTAAATTATTATTGCATTTAGTTTAATAATTAATCTTAAAAATGTTTAATTTAATATTTCATCAAACCTAAATTTAAAATTAATTATATAAAAATTATCTTGATAGGAGGATCTAAAGGTAAGCACAGTTTGATTTAAAAAAAATTTAAGATGTTATATATTTATCATATTAAAACAATAATATATTTAAAGGATTGAATAAAAAACAAATTAAAAAAAGGAGGAGAATGAAAAAGAAAAGAAAAGAAAAAGGGGGACGAAAAACATTAAAAAAAAAACCCCACTTCCTTCACTATTACAAGGAGGGGCGTTGCCCCCAAGATTTTTTAATATATAAATTATAATGTGCTTTCTGTACTTTAATATTCTCAAAAATAAAAAGACTTCTGAAAAATAAATATGGACAAAAGGGGATGATGACCTCATTTCTTGGATTCCTTTCCTTGGAAAGTTGATATGGTAAGGAAAAGACATTCCTACCCCTCATGATGCAAGGGTGAGATGGGCACTTTGCTGGTGTCCCAGGCCACCTGTGTTTCTCCTTTGATTTTATTCACTTGAATTACTTGCATTCTTTTATACAAAATAGTGAGGGACCAAACAAGTTGCTAGAACTGAAGAAGGATATTCTCCTCTCTTATTTTTTCCTTCTTCTCATAACCGACATGTTCTTACCATCATTTTTCTTTTATTGTGATTAAATTAAGTTAGTTTATTGAGAATTTAGGGTAATTTAATTTCCCTTTTCTTTCATTTCCCCCATACCAATTTCTACTCATCAAGATTAATTTGTTTTCCAATTATATCTTTTAATCATCGTTGAATTAAAAAAAAAGGTGTTAGTTAGTTGATTTAAATGTTTGGAAATACCTTTTGTTACTCAAGACATTTAAGTTTCCTTGTTTGGTTAATTTATTTGAGATTAAATATATTTTTTCTAAATTACATTTTAAAAATCTAATTCTTGAGTTAGAAAAGCAAACACATTTTCTATATTATATTTAATTAATCTAATTTTATTTACTTTCATTACACATTTTATAACATGCAACCCAGTTATTTAAAGTGGTAGTAAATGACATTTATGTATGCATTGGCATAGAATAAAATAAAATAGAAAGAATCTTAATGTCTAAACAGATTTCTATAATCAGTGAACATGCTTAATTAGGCATGGAAATCTCCATGTTCTTACCTCATAATTTAGTCAACACAGCGTCACACCATGAAACCTTCCATCTAGATTTTCACAAGTTTACTTTCTAGTCCAAGCTGCTGTGTCTTTATTCTTTAATGTACTAATGATTTATGAAGATCCCATAAAAAGATTGGAGAAATAAATGATGGTGGTAAAAATTTTTGAACAGTTAAAGGCTAAGGTTGTATGGTTATCATGGGCTCTGGTTTTAGAATATTCGACAAATTCACATGGTGTAAGGGTTCTTACAGCTGCAACAACAGATACCTTTCCTCGTAATATTTCTTTGCCATGCTGGATCTCTTGGTAGTGTGCGTCTTTAAGTGAAGAGGATACAGGGAACATCTCTTTCACTCCTTTCCTTTTGCCTTTTCTTGCCACATTGTACCTAGCATGACTGGCTAGCTTTAAAGTTGAGTTCTTTTTGTGTTCTTTGATCGGGGAAGGGTAGGGATCTAGTTTTCTAGGTTTAATATGGCTGGTTGTGAAATGGGGTTCTCTTGTTTCTTGGTTTTGGGATCTGAGTGTTGAATTTTTGTTAAAAAGATTGGAGCTTTTGAGGATTTTGGTTTCTTGGGATTTTTATTATTTTTTTGGTTTTTTGTTGTCTGTGAATTTGTGTTGTAGATAGAGAAGAAAAATGGCTCCAGGATTGGATTTTTCAGATTGGTGGGGAAAAGACAGAAAGAAGGGATCACCTGTGGTAGTGAAAATGGAGAATCCTAACTATTCTGTCGTGGAAATCAATGGTCCAGATTCTGCATTTAGGCCAGTTGAGAGGAGCAGAGGCAAGAATGCTAAGCAAGTCACATGGGTTTTGCTCCTCAAGGCTCATAGAGCTGTTGGTTGTGTTGCTTGGTTAGCTACTGTCTTTTGGGCCTTGCTAGGGACTATCAAGAAGAGGTTGATCTTTAGACAAGGTGTTGCAGTGGCTACCGAGAAGTTAGGCAAAGGGAAATTGGTACTTAAAATCATTAGAGTGTTTTTAGTGACCTCTTTGGCAATTTTGGCTTTTGAAGTGCTTGCTTATTTGAAAGGTTGGCGTTATTTTGAGAGTGCTAATTTGCATATCCCAAGTACCTTGGATTTGCAAGGCTTGCTTCACATGGTTTTTGTTGCTTGGTTAGCATTCAGGGCTGATTACATTGCGCCAGTAATTCATGTTCTCTCTAAATTCTGTGTTGTTTTATTCCTTATTCAATCTGTAGATCGTTTGGTACTTTGTTTGGGTTGCTTTTGGATTAAATACAAGAAGATTAAGCCAAGGATTGATGGGGATCCATTCAAGTCAGATGATTTTGAGGCACCAGGCTATGAGTATCCCATGGTTCTTGTACAAATCCCAATGTGTAACGAAAGAGAGGTAATGCACTAAAATTTTGTCTCCTCTTTGTTTTGCTTGCCGTCCATCGTTGCGTGTTGCTTTTGGCTTGCGGCTAAATCTGTGACTGGGACTTATTTTCTGCATTCAAACATTTAGGGGACATGTTAATTTATTTAAGCAGTTGAAATGACAAAAGTAGAGCAAAATTTTCAGAGATTCGAAAAATGATAATTGTGAAGTAGAAGAATTTATCTTTGAATGATTAGGTGTTCCAATAGCTGATATATATATATATATATATAAATTTCTAGTCGTCAAATAGTTTCGTGATTTATTTGTAATTTGAAGAATTCTATGAGTAAGTTAGGTGCCATTTAAATAATAATTTTGAATTGCATCTAGCAATCGAAAAAATAGTAGAAAATTTATGTCATGATGATTGGATCTGTTATTTTAGATCAATATCAAACTAGGAAGTATCAGACTTTAGGTAATTATTATACGGACATCTAGGATTCGCATACGATATAAGTGGTGGCAATGTCAAAATACCTACAGAGTCCTTGACGTTGATATGCTTTCTGTATGCAGGTATATGAGCAGTCTATCTCTGCAGTTTGCCAAATGGAGTGGCCAAAGGATCGCATACTGATTCAGGTTCTTGATGATTCTAATGATGAGAGTATCCAATGGTTAATTAAGGCAGAGGTTGCTAAGTGGAACCAAAAGGGTGTCAATCTAATCTATAGGCATCGTTTGATTAGAACAGGTTACAAAGCTGGAAATCTCAAGTCTGCAATGAGCTGTGATTATGTAAAGGATTATGAGTTTGTTGCGATTTTTGATGCTGATTTCCAGCCCAATCCAGACTTCCTTAAGCTGACGGTGCCGCATTTCAAGGTAGATAAAGACAAAGAATCTCATTTCAATGAACTGTTTGCTGTCCAAAATGTTTTTGTGATTTAATCCACTTATCTGTCTTACCTTGTGTTGCAGAACAATCCTGAACTAGGGTTGGTTCAAGCCAGATGGGCATTTGTGAACAAGTATGAGAATTTATTGACTCGTCTCCAAAACATCAATTTGTGTTTTCACTTTGAGGTTGAACAGCAAGTTAATGGAGCATTCCTAAATTTCTTTGGTTTCAATGGAACTGCTGGTGTTTGGAGAATCAAAGCCCTTGAAGAGTCTGGCGGATGGCTTGAAAGGACAACTGTAGAGGACATGGACATAGCTGTCCGTGCACATCTTAATGGTTGGAAATTCATCTTCCTTAATGACGTGAAGGTACTCTTGTGCTACTATCAACCTATATCCATGGCTTCCATTGCATCAGTCAATATAGTTTGCAGGATCAAAATGAACAAATAGAGAGCTTCTTTCAGGATCATTCCTTTTCATTTTAAAGCAGTCTAAAATTTTAGTATGTAAGATTGATGACAAGAAAACAGGTGCATACTTCCTCATAAATTTTGGACTAGCACTCACAACATGAATTATATGTGTAACCTTTCAGGTCCTCTGTGAAGTTCCTGAGTCCTATGAAGCTTACAGGAAGCAGCAACACCGTTGGCATTCTGGTCCTATGCAACTTTTCCGCTTGTGTCTTCCAGCAATTATAACCTCTAAGGTGCCTTTGATCCCATTTGTGCTTCCTGTAATATAAATTCCACACTGATTTAACTTTACTTGGGGTTTTCTATGTTTTCAATCTTGCAGATAGCATTATGGAAGAAAGCAAACTTAATATTCCTGTTTTTTCTATTGAGAAAACTCATCCTTCCTTTCTATTCCTTCACACTGTTCTGCATAATTCTTCCTTTAACAATGTTTGTCCCCGAGGCTGAGCTTCCTATGTGGGTTATTTGCTACGTGCCTGTCTTGATGTCATTCCTGAACATTCTTCCTGCCCCAAAATCCTTCCCTTTCATTGTCCCTTACCTGCTCTTTGAAAACACCATGTCAGTTACCAAATTCAATGCCATGGTTTCTGGTTTATTCCAGTTGGGTAGCTCTTATGAGTGGGTTGTCACCAAGAAGGCTGGTAGGTCATCAGAATCTGACTTGCTGGCTGCTGCTGAGAGGGCCTCAAAGACAATGAACCAACCACAGATATGCAGAGGAGCTTCGGAGACTGAGCTTGAACTGTTAAACCAATTGAAGGAACAAAAAGAAGCAGCTCCTAAACCTGTAAAGAAAGTGAACAAGATTTACAGGAAAGAGCTTGCTCTAGCTTTCCTCCTACTCACAGCTTCTGTCAGGAGCTTGTTATCAGCCCAGGGAGTCCACTTCTACTTCCTTCTCTTCCAAGGTGTGACCTTCCTTGTTGTTGGTCTTGATCTGATTGGGGAGCAAATAAGCTAAGCGTGAATGAAAGCAAGATAGGAGTGTAATACATTTCCGCTCAGGTTCAGATAATCTATCAATAGCCTACTGGGATCGACCATGCAAATGATGGTGAAGGGTAACCCTTCAATTCAATAAAATGGAAGTCATTTTCGACGTGATTTGAAAGCCTATAGGATTCTCTATTCAGAAATCACTCTCCATACTGTGGTCATGTTTCCTTTTATTTTTATTTTTTTCACATAGGATATTGGTCATTGTTAGTTTTCCTCAGGCATCGAATTGTTGGTGGTTGTTATAGGTAGGATATTAGGTTTCATTTTTTCTTTTACAGTTGACTTGTATTCTTGCTTGGGTGTGATTTAGCAGCATTTAAGGTTCAAGGCCATATTTGCTCTTGTAAAGTCTAAAAGTTTGAGTGAGATCAAAGCATTACCTTGCCTGATGCTTCTGGTTTTCAGATTTTATCATTATAGTGTGTGACATGTAAAAGAATTACTATATGTACATTTTCACATATCCCTATCCTCATATTCCTTTTGTTCCCTGCTTGCAATCTGTTCCTCTGAATGTGCATGCATGTGCACATGTATGCCTGGATTTCTTATTTTAATAGGAGGTCAAAAGAAAGTGTCGGCAGCGAAAATGACAAGACAAGCTGAGCCTTTGTAGCTAATATCAGATGGCCAAGGTGATGAGGTTATGGTTCACACACGCATCACTCTTCAAATAATAGTGTCCAAAAGTTGGGGCGGGGGGGTGCAAGCGATCTTTCCTGGGCATATAGTGATTGTGATTATGGATTCTGTATATCGTGCTGTAGTATAGTGAGGACAAACTCACTACTTTCTCTGGTCCACGCCATTAAAATATTTGTCTCGAGAAGACAATCAGAAAAATCTTTTGATTTGACCACCCACTTGTTTCATGGCCTTTCACTTTCATTTTCTGGCATCGCATCTGTAGCTGGCACTGTGCTGGGTTACTAGTGGGATTAGCTTGGTAATCCGTAGGCAAGTCCAAGTTTTTCTGCCTGTCCTAACATGTTTTGGATATGACCAAGTCCATTTTACTAGATCTTGCATGGAGGATTATGGAAGCGTGGATGATATGTCATTGTTTTCCTCTTCAATTACAAGAGTCAAGTCTGTCTGCAATTGAAAGAGGCCAGGACTTCAAAACTGAACTCACTGTTCATTGAGCCTTCTATGAGTTTGAAAATGCTTCTGCTTATGCACATATGTAGAAGATTCTACCCAGTCCAGCAGGAAGACTCTTGCGAGTCTCAACTCCAGCAAAGGCCATCCCCTTGAAATAAGATTATCCTGATAAATATTTATGGTGGAGCTCAAGTCCATTTCAGCAAGAAAATCCAAGGCAATAATGTGTTAATCTTTACCTAAGTGGCAATAACAAAAATCTACGTTAATCAAGACCTGCTACATGTATACCTATAGACTAATGGATATCATAGAAATGACATGCAACCTGCACCTTTTACATCCACTTGGCTTCCAGCTACCTAAAAATCAATGCAGTCATCCCTGAGTGCTTAAGAACTTATGATGTGCATCATTTAAATTAATATCTCTTCGGGATTAATCTTTTGGCTTCCTTAAGAGCTTTTACCCATGGATAGTTTTGGCTGTTGGATGAGAACTGAGGTCGAACTAATCATCGTCTGGTTCTGTTGAAAAATCTGGCTCTTCGGGTTTTTGCAACTTGGGCATGTCAACTTTCTTGACTTTCTGAGCCCCTCTTCTTGTGTTTGCAGCAAATCTTGAAGCCAGTATTGTGACACCAAGGTGCTGTTTTGCTTGAGAAGAAGTTGAAGATGCAAAACTTGGTTCAGCCTCCTCTTGTGTTGTTTCGTCATCAGCTGTTTGCCCATCAACAGAAAGTGAGAAGGATTCTGACATGCTCAAGCTCTTTGCCATCATTCTCTTCTTGTGCCGACGCCAAGCAGCCTGAATGAAACAGGTAGCCCATGTTCTCCAATGGTAAGAGTAGAAACGGAAGGTATGTTGTAGCTTCTTGCTATGGAGACGTCTAAACTGGTTGGCAACGAACTTGAGGTCTTCTGCTTGCAATGCAAATGCTTCCACTTCTTCTAGAGCTCTCACTGTCCTTGTGGAAGATGGTAAGTTGAGAGTAGATTTTGGGAGCAATGCCCAGGCAAGCAGCTCCTCACCGCAAAAGTCGCCAGGTCTCAAAATAATTGAATTGAAGAAACCAGTTCGTCCTCCATTTGTAGTTGAGCTCTCTAGCTTTCCCCTGATAATAAAAAGCATCTCTGTGACTGGATCACCTTCTCGAACTATATAGGTTCCTTGAGTACTCAAGGAGGACACTAAGCGCTCACATATTGCATCAAGTAGCTGACCATCCATCTGTGAGAAAAAAGGAACCTGCAAATAGGAAAAACATTAGCCAGAGCACGAAAGGAGCAGATAGATTTTAAAATGCTTGATGGCAACACTAGGGAGCTACTTACTCGTCTAACGAGGTCCAGACATAGGTGGCGCTGGATGTCTCGACGAAGATCTGTAGGTAATGCACGCAAGATTGATTCTCCATCAACCCCTCTAGTTGCAAGCCACTTGTATTGAACAAACCGTCTGACACGTTCTCGTAGACTTTGAGGGAGTTGACGATGTCTCATCCACTCCTCTGTGTCTCGTCGCTTGAGCCTCCACTCCTCAAGCCTCACAGTGATAGATTGCAAGTATGTCTGTGCAAGAGAGAGCATGTCGAAAGAGCAATGCAAATATTATTCTGGCCATCATTAGACATTATCTTGATTTTATACTTCAGAGGAAATTCATCATAAAATTTCCAAGGAAAATAGTTTCTTGAGAACGAGGACATGTCTAAGCCTTCTTCAACTAAACAGATCAATGTTTTTTTTTTTTTTAATCTGAGAAACATTTCTATTATAAACACACAGTCCAACGGAGGCCAAGAGATAGGCAACGGGGTGCCTCAAGTTTCTACATTTACCTGCATATTTCCGATCAAATGAGCAAACAAAACCAGGCCCAAGATGGCAATGAGTATGGCAAATGCAGTTTCACCAATAAATGTGCTTGTTGACAAACTCTGGCCATAGGAACTGAAAAATGGAACAAACAGAAAAGATATGTAACAAAGTCCCTACAAAAATGTACTTCTGTTATGAAAACAATAGATGGAATCTATGTATCTGCAGATGTTAATTTGTAGCAATTGCATACCGAAGAAAGAAAATTTTCGCTTCAATATCATGCATCGATTCAAAGAGCCAATGAAAATGATAAAATGCAATCAGATGCTATCATTATCTTGAATGAGCATTTGTACCTCAAGTTCTGCAAGCCCCACCAAAGACAGTAGAAGTACTTTTCAAGAAAATCAGAGGAAAGTACATTCTGCTTCAATGCATTTGCGAATATGCCGTAATCGAAAAAGGTTTTGTTGGATGGATTACATTTTGAAAATAAAACAGTAGTGTTTTCCCATGACTTGCGATCAGCAAAGTTCAAAGTACCACAATCCAAGTAACGAGGCTTGCATGCTATAGGGTTCAATTCATGTTTGCAAGCAGATTTCCAGCATGTTGCATGGCGCTCAATCGACAACAAATACCAGGATGCCCCCAAGACCTACAGGATCAGAGGCGTAATCAGTATAAAGCACCACCCGATGACCAAAAACAACAACGGGAGCATTTCGAGAGAGAAGCAAGTAGCCTCAAAAGGCATGTACGCTCTGATTTAAGGAGGCATTACATACATGACTAGCCAACATGTATAGCAGGAGATTATATGCAGCCCCAGCCCAGGCAGTCTTTGTGACTACTCCAGTAGCTTTAATGATCTCAGAACTCAATGGAAAAATCAGATATAATCTGGGAATATACTGGAGCAGAACAATCAGTACTATGGCATTGTTGGTATGATCAGCATGAGAGCTTCTAATTGCTGGTATTATAAACCATATCACAATCTGCCAAAAAAGGAACAATTTGATGCCATTTCCTCTTTAGCTTCAAAGGATAGACTTCAATAATGAAAAGATATTAAAAAAATCAAAGCAAGAAGAACTGTCATTTGCAAGTAATGGATGCTTTAAAAAAAAATCAAACACCCTGCCATATGTATTGCTGCCATATCTAATCTCCATCTAAACCTTTTCCCTTCCTTTCCTTTATTTATTTTATTCTTGTTATTTTCTTAGTTCTTAGGTGACGAAGTTAGAGCTCAAACTCGAGAACTCATCGCCCTCTTTGCAGAGGTAAAAGCCACTGGGCGAAACACCAATTTGTAACAGCAGCTCAACCTCAAGAAGTGAAAGAGATGCCGGGAAAATTGAGGCAAAAGGGCAGCTGAAAATACAATAGCAACTCCAACCTCAACAACCAAATAAAAATTTCAAGTTCATTCTCACAAGTATCTGTGATTTCTAGGCAAAAGAGAAGAAAGAAATCACAGGCTAAGTTATACATTCTAATCCAATAAATAAAAGCAGAAAACAAAGTTAGGAGTGCGAGTACCTGAGGAAGAGGTAATGCTGCAATAAGATCTATGAAGAAATCTGATCTCAAATATCTCCTTGCAATCAACTCAGGATCCATAACAAGTTCACCTCTCCCAAAAATTCTTGAACTAGGTGAGACATAAGCTGTCCTAAACTTTATTACAATATGAATTATGTAAAATACATCAGCAAATGTTCTAAAACATGTCACTGTGATTCCTAAATTCAAATCAGTATCCATACAAGCTGACTGTCCATTGCTGATTACTGATGGAAGGTAAAAAAACAACGGATCAACAAAGAGTGCTGTTAAGCATGAGAAGAGGAAAACCCTGTTCCATTTCAAGATAACATCACTTCCTGGATCAAGAATCTTTTCTCTCCAATATGGTTCATTGTTATTCTCTGGAAATACCTTAAACCTTCCAAACTTAGGAACCTTGTCACTTGTGTTTCTGTCATTAATAATACCACCTTCAGTTTTGAAGAATGGAGCTGATGTCTTATGAACAGGCAATGTCTTGTCCAGGTTTTGACCATCATTAAACCTGTAAATTTTGAGAACACCCTTCAATCAAATCATCAAAGAAAGCAGATGAGAGCCATAAAAGAGAGAATATGTAAGTTAAGAGAGTAACCTCACAAGCTTCTCTTTCTTGAACTCCATGATTTCAAGTGCTAATCTTATGACATACTATACATTCAAGAAAAGAGGATTCTGCATCGCAAAATATTCCCTGAATTTTCCATTTCTGAACTGAAAGCAAGTCTTTCAAGAAATGAAGGTTGAACTCCAAGCTGCAAGAGATGAAAGGAAATATTTTGCAGGAAGAGGAGAAGAGAGACTTTAACTGGTGAAATGGAAAAGTGGGTGTTCAATGTGGTTAGCTTCCATTAAAAGCCTGACAGAAAACTAACAGTAAAAGAAAAAAAACACAGCTTAGATACTCAGTTACTCTCTCTCTATTTCTTTTTCATGTTTTTTTAATGATCTAATAATATTTTCGAACCATCTTTCACGTATTAAAACTAATTTTTCTCTAATCACCTCTTAGATGTTCTCATACTGGAATCCTTAATCATTACATGGAGAGCATAGTTTCAAGACTCAACATGGGTTGAGAGTTGAGAATTGGTGAGGTTAGCTTGTGCGGATCCATAGGTAAATTAACTATTATTATTATTATTTTTTTTTATCAAAACAGCATTATTCTTGTTTTAAAATAATGTTGATTTAGATTAAAAAAAAGAAGAAAGAATCGGACTTAAAACTAAAACTCAATTCAGGCAAAGCTTTAAATCTGCAGATGATCATATTAACATGTGGCGGCCGGATCAAGTATTATGAATACAGTGGAAAGAAAACCCACTTCCCATCCAAACAATGTATCCAAAGATTCAGTTATTTTATACGCCTTGTTTTTCAAGTTGTAAGAAGCAAGTGGACTTGAACTCTACAGACATATCGGACGTGGAGGCATGACCAAATTACAAATAAAAAAAATAAAAATGTATGAGCATTACCTGTATACCAGACACCAAGAACGCAATAATCTTTTTTATTGGCAGATTTCTCGGCCAAATATCTTCTATTTTATTAAAAATTTGTGTGGTTTAGGAGGTTTTCTTGGGTGTAGACTTGATTTCTGTTCTCTTTTTTCTTTTTTCATGAGTGTTGTAACTTACAAGGAGAAATAACTAAGTACATCCCAATGGTCACGAGGCAAGTAAATTGTTGTTTTAGAAGAATTGTATTCCAAACATTTTATAAAAAATATTTTCTTATTTAAAATTATTTTTCTATATTTTTAAATTTAATGTTAAAAATAATATTATTTTAGGACTTAAAAATATAAAAAGATATAATAAATTTATATCTACCGTAATCAAGGCACCTCCTGAAAACGTGTGGAGCCATTGCCTCTTGACAAACCACAGCTTCCCAGTCTGCACCCCTTTGAATTTTCCTCCTCGGAGAGCCATTGATATCAAAATGTACACTTCTTTATGGATGCTAACCCAACCCTCTTCAAGCTGTGATTCATGTTCAGCCACAATAGACTCTCTTTCTTTTCTTTTTCCTTAGTTTTGTTTTCCTTTTTGGTTGAAGACCAAGAATCATACCTGTTTTCCCTGTTGGAAAAAAACTGGAGCACCCCTTTGACGGGGCAAAGACTATAAATCTCAGTCTTTATATTTTATTTTACATGAGTGCCAATAGCATAAACACTAAGATAAGCATATTTAATTGATGGTTTGATTGTATTTCTTCTGTCTAATTATTGTGCAGGGTTTGCAAATCCCAGTGGTATCAATTTCTTCCACTCATAAAGAGGAGACATTTAGTAGGCTAATTCATTGATCCGGCAATTTATTGATCTGTCAATCCGTGACTTAGTTGCATTTTAAAATAATATTATTCTTCTTTTAAAAAAATATTTTAAACTTGTTAAGGTCTTAACATGAACATTAGATCGGGTCATGGGTTAAGTTGTGTTTAATAATTTAGCCAACAAGTCTTTGTGTACAAGAAATTACAAAAATAAAACATCATGAATTTTAAAAACAAGATTAGCCTTGATGAACAAGAAAGAAAAAACTAGTTGTTAAAACTAAAAAAAAAAAAAAAANAAAAAAAAAGTCTAATAAGTAGGGGGCAGGATTTACAAGAAACCTAGTGCAAAAAAAACCAGTCAAGAAACATAGTATTAACCTGTTTTTCCTTGCCGGCCATGGAATCTGAAAACTAATGTAGAGTGTAGTTACTAGGATTATCAAATTAGCATCATGAACTGAAGATGTCGGAGGCCGGCTACCATTTTTGAAGGTTAAACATTATCAACTGGGGACTAGGACACAACAGACCACAACATGTAGCTTTCACTAGTAAAGTTTAATCCTAATGCTTTATGCTAAAATTTATATTTTCATTATTACTTTCAGGTGGAATTATCATATTTATTTACTAGAAACTGAGCCTGCACTTTTCAATTCAATCAAATCAAATCAATTTAAAATCATACAAATTTAACCAATAAAACTCGCTTATTGGTGAAAGAGTGAGATAAAAGCTCACTTTAAAAGATAGATTCGACTACAAAAACAAACACTATCTGAATTTCACTTTATGTAACATGCAAGAACTCAATTTTCCCCATTCATGGAGGTCAACATCTTAGATTATGAATCCTGTTTCAACAAACACTTACGCTAAGACAGCTATGTGTACTTCGAGGATTTACTTGATTTTCTAAAAGATATGGATCTTGAGTTTCTCGTCATCAAAGAAAAGGAAATCAAATCAACTTGAACCGTTTTAAGTGCCGTTTATATATATGAACCACGCATTCATGAAAATATTATATTCGTTTTGGAAAAAGCATTTAATAGAATTTATTCCTCTAAATGCATCAGACAGTTATAAAAAATGCAATCTTAAAATTATTTTAATAAAAAACAACTTAGCTTCAATTAACGTTAAAACTGGGGAATATTATTACGTTCAGCTCGTTGGCACACCAGATTTTGTGGTAATCTTGAGGCAATAATATTATTTTTAGCATGAAAATTTCGAATTTCGGGGATAGATACGAAGCCCAGAGACGCGACCTTGATGAATTGGGACACACAAACAAAGCACATGCGGCCAATCAAGGCTAAAAGAGTGCCAAATTTATGCTCAGAGGGTCCCTACATTAGCGATCTCTGCGGTGACTGGAACGTGCTTCTCGTTTTGCTGAGTTTGTGGAAGGTGGGCTGCTTGGTGCATCATGCACCCATGTCAGGTCTCTCATCTCATCACCCAGAAAAGACATCAAGAACAGCTAAACCATGAATTCAATTTCTATTTTAGCATAACCTCTTGACTTGAATGTAGATAGATTCGAATTCGATGAGAAATCACGATGTTTTTTCCTGAATATTGTAGTTCGAGCTCGTAAGAAATCTAAACAAGAAAAGACTTTGTTCCGATGTAATTTATCGTTTTCGTCGTAAGAAATAGACAGGAGGCTGCTGAGTTTTTTGAAATCTGCAGTGAAAAGCACCTATTTGTTTGATATTTTTTAGCGCTAGTATTGGAGTTGATCTGTTGCTTTTTGACGCAGGTTGAGTGGTAGTGATTGGCTCAGGAAAATGCAGTGATTTTATCACCATGGTTTGGAGTTTACTTTGAAGTTGACTCTGCTGTTTCATGGAAGTCATGGACTCTGACGAGGAGCCCAACAGGCATCCTGTACTCAACTTCGATTGAAAGCGCATGGAAATAATCGCTCGATACTGAGTTGACATCATTCAAATAGATGGCAATGCTCCTCTCCAGGCTCGAATCCCGGATTTATAATTGGCAAAACAAGAACAGTCTACTGAGAACACATAATTTATGCTCTCTCTCTCTCTCTCTCTCTCTCTCTCTCTCTCACTCTCTCTCTCTCTCTCACACACACACTTTCAAATATTCCTTAAAAACAATAAAACAAATCATAATTTAAAATACTTATAATATTAAATAAAATCTAATTTTTAAAATAAAAAAAAATGAAATATAAATAATATAATAGTGGAATATCTAAAATACAAAATCATAAAAAAAACCTCATAAAAATAAATATACTAACAAATAAAATACTAACAACTTTTAATCAAATGTTAATTTGCTAACAGAAGTTAAGAACTTAAAATAATATTAAAATATAGAGATGAATCTAACTAGTTTAATAAAAAAATAATGTTTAATAAACATTTTAGCTGTTTATAAGTACAAAAACTTTATATATAGATGGCAAAATAAGTTTATATACCATTACCCTTACTCTTTTTAAAATCTTATAGGATGATATGTATTTCGAGCTTGATTTTTCATTCTTTCTAAATCTGAATATTATCTTAGTTGAAGACTTTAAAAGAATACATTCTCACTCAGCGAAAGCTCTAAATCATGGCTATCTTATTCGCATAATTTTTTTACCTACTCTGCGCTATTTGAAACTGATCTTGGATCACATTAATTTTATATGAAATAATATGTCCTAATCAAAGACCTATCAATGCTCATACCAATAAGTGATCTACACTTTTAGCTATACAAAATCTTATACGAAGCAATATCAATGCTCATCTGATAATTATTGTTATACAAAAATTCCTTCAAAAATAAATACTTGCTTCACCTAACCTCTAAATCAATCACACAGGCTCTCAATATTTCTTTTAAAATCTAAATAGTTCTCTTTTGGATTGTCCATCGATCTAATGATAAAAACCAATTCTAAATTGAATATTAGTCCTTAAAGCTTCTTAAAACTTCACCTAAAACCGAGAAGTGAATTGTGGGCTTTTATTAGACATAAATGAGATTGGCACAGCATGCAACCTCACAATCTAGTTAACATAAATCTTTACTAGTTTTGCAAACCTATAAACCACTGAAATGAGCTAACTTGATTACAAGGTTAGCTATCATCGAACCCTACTTATAATCCTCTTGACTCTAAGGCAAACTTAACATAAAATCCATAATAATTTTCTCTTATTTTCATTCAAGAATCAACAATGACAATAGCCCTAATGGCTTTTAAAGTTCACATTTAATCGTCTGATAGGTCAAATATCAAGACATAAACTTAGTAATGTCTTTCTCATGTCATTCCATCAATAACACTCTCAAGTTTTTATATATGTTTGTCAGAATCATAATACATGATATAGGCAATTTTGTAAACTTTCATAATCACAACTCTTTTCAAATTATCCACCTTATACATATATAACCTAAAATCAAATCTCAACATATCATCTTTATTAACAACAAAACTTAGAGCCTTTTCTAACTTTAACTTATTTTGAATTTTACATAGTTATTTATATTGTATTTGAACTAATCTAATGTATCATATCTTGATTTATTAATCTCAAAACTAAGTTTCTCATCCAACAACACATGCAACACTCTAACAAGATATAAAATATCTCTTTACCTCATGAATATTAGCCAAACTATCCATAAACTCCCTATTCAAGGTATTGATAATAATAACCAACTTGCCTAGAAGATACTAAATTGTAGAATCATAATCACTTAACAATTCTATCCATTTTCTCTATTTTAAATTTAGATCCTCCTATAAGAAAAAATACTGAAGACTTTTATGATATGAAAATATCCCACTCCATATATGTATCTTCAAATCTTAAAAGCAAACACTATTAGAATTATTTTCAAATTATATGTGGAATAATTTTACTCATGCCTTTTCTACTTCCTCTGGAGAAGAGAAATGCAAATTATTTGGTAACTTTCTCCTTAAATACCTATGTTGGATTAAGTTGGGTTTGAACCAAACTTTAAGCTTAGATTTGATGGATCAAGAATATAAATAGTACAATTACAATTTAACCCAAACAATTTAAGTTAACTCTCCTTATAAAAAAAACTAATTTAATACAAAAATTAATTGTATTGATGGCTAAAATCAATAACAATAATAATTTTATTTATTTATTGTTAGAATCCAATAATTTCTCTATCTCCACTGCTCCTAAACCATGAACTAATATACAACAAAAATAAATTTATATATCAAAATTAAATTGAAAATATATGGAAGGAAAAATAGATATAATTCATACAGTTTAATGACAGTTAAACTTTTTGTTTGAATTTTAAAGCCATTACTCATCACCCATTTACAGCTTCTTTTCCACTTTGATCATTTCTTCTAATTGTATCCATGCTCAATAAATTTGATTTAATTAATTTTTAACTTGGTCCAAAAAAATACAATCATGAAAAAAATATTTGAGAATCAAATTAAAAAATAAATAAATGGTAAATCCACAATAAAATATAAATAGATAAATAATGACATGTACATTGTTTTTACCACACCATTTAATGTTTTCCATAATATTTATAAAAAAAACAAATACAAGAAAAACATATTTAGTTATAATGACAAATAATGATATTAATGTTCCGAAACAGAAAAAAAGACAATCAGTAAAAGAACCATATATATATATATATATATAACACTTCATTAACATCCAATAAAAATTATTGAAATTATAAATTCAGTGAACGAAAATTAAAGGTCAAACAACTTGATGGGAAAACATTACAATCTGAAGCCTTTTCTTGTCTGGTTTATCAAAGCAGTGTGTTTTTCCTTTCCCAGTTATTACCACTACAATCTCATTTCTAGCAACTTGTCATCTCTGTCTGTCTGTCTGTCTCTCTCTCTCTCTCTCTCCTACTAAAGCATGAGTCTTAGGAGTTCAGTTGTAACAGTACAATTAAATGATACAGCACACGCTACACGAAAATAAAAAATGGAATAACGTAATCATCAATCATTCACAAGATATATTTAAACAGACAAACCATTCAACAGAACCACTTCAGCCATATGATAATATGGGACTATACAACCGACAAGAAATTGAACGAAGCAACTGTCCCAGGAAACTCCATTGAGGAATGGCACTGCTCATCATTGCACTTTTAGGACAAGTGTCATGAGAATTAAGGATTAGGTTTCCAGGCGTGGAAACATGGACTCGTACTGAAAAGAAAATAAATCCAGGCCTCGATGAGGGTTTAAGATCTTCCGATGCAACAGCAACAGATGAAGAAATGGATCGTTCTCGAGGCCATCAATAATGTTAGAAATCCTCCAGCTGAGATGTTTCAAAAAGATATGTTGCAGCTTAATCATCCAAACAGAGACAGGCAACGTACACAATAGTCGAGTTACCTCTCTGAGCTTGTTGGGAGAAGCGGTCAGTGCTCACAAGGCAAAGTTCATTGCTATGAGCTTGTATAACCTGGCATCTTAACAGTGCTCTTCCAGCAGCTCAAAAAGACATCCGCTTTATAAAAGAAAGACCAGATGGGCAGGAGATTAACAGACCAAGACTCATACTATAGGAGAAGGGGTAGAAATATCGAGAAGAGAGAAAATAAGGATGGACCAATGCAAGCAAGGGAAAACAGCAGCTTTTTATAATGTCAGAAATTTTGAAACTTAAGCAACAGCCAACCCAATCAAGGAAGAAAAAAACATTTCATTCCTGTTCCATTTGAAAGCTGATGAAATGAAAGAATAAAAACAGAAGGATGACAAAAGTTGTTTAAAAAAATTTTCCTGCACCAGAAACAATTAGACCAACCAATTCATTTTTCTTCAGGTTAGTTCATTTGTCCAATATAGTAGTATACAAGAAGAAAAACCATTTACGCATCAACTGAAAGATAAGAGAAAGTACCTTGTGTGACCGTGAGCACCCAAAACTCAACCAATTTTGAAATTTTAATTTTTAAGAATAGGGCAACCACACGAGATTCTAAGAAAACCCCAACTTCTGTGGAACAGATATAGGTACCTGCCAGAAGTTTTTGAAGCAGCTCTATCCTTCTAAGCTAACTAAATGAGATGCCATTAGAGTTTGAGGAAGGAGCATCACAGCTGGAGTGCAATCAAACAGAAGCACGTAGGCATTCAGTTTAGCAGGGAGCCCAAACATTCATTACTGAAGATTTGAAGCAGCTGTCTATCCTTCTAAGTTTACTAAAACAAATGCCACTAGAGTTTGTGGGAGGAGCATCACAGCCGAGGTGCAATCAAACAGAAGAATGTAGACATGCAGTTTAGCAGGGATCCCCAAACATTCAAAATAGAAGACCCCAATGCAGGGCGGCCAACAATGAAACCTCAAGTGTAGGGAAGCACAAAACCAATGAAGCAGACCCAGAAGAGACCTCAACACAAAAAAGAAAAGCATAAAGTTTTAGCACCACTCAGAAGCAGCCTGTCTCAATAAATTCATAATAACAACCTACAGAGCCTTCTGCTAGAAAAGCCTACAACTATCCTGCATAGCTTAAAGAAAAATAACAAACATAGTAATAAGTATGAAGAAACTTAACCAAATCCACGAGGCTGAGGGCGTTGCCCGTTTAAAACATAGTGGTACTGAAGTCCAAACATAATAAACACACTCTAATTGCAGTATTTTCCAAGCAAAGCCAAGTCGCCTAGGCTGCAACTCTTAACTCCTGCTTCGGCGACGATCCCTGGTGCCATTTCTGTCCAAAACACAGAAACACCAACCATTAATAAATCTACAGAGATAAGCAACAGGGTTAAGGCCAAGGTCCTAACAATATAAACTGGCAATAATAGTTAAAAAATCACCCATTGGCATATGGGAGCTCTTCACGTCCACGGTACTGTGGTGACCTGCTATAGCTGCGCCCACGAGGTGATAGACTGCGGCGCTTGGGGGATCGTCCTTGAGGGCTGTGGCTCCTGCTCCTGGATAATTTGTCCAAAGAAGAATTTAAAAAGCACCAAATATAAGTCCACTTTATGAAAAGAAAAGGAATTTACAAACACACACCATGCACATATAACATACATGCATCATAGACAAATATATATTGAAGGCACTATAGGTTTCAAGAATTCACCTTCGGCCATAGCTTGGGCTCCTGCGATATCTAGGGCTGCGGCTACGACGTCTTCCTGCACCTCCTGAACCAACACGCAAGCGACACTCACGAGCGAAATGACCAGCCTCACCACACTCATAACACTTCAAGTCAGAACCACCAGAACGACCACGACCCCCTCCACGGCCTCCCCCCCCCCCCCCCCCCCCCCCACCTCTGGAGTTGTGAGAGAGCTCAACTCTCCAGCCATTTTTTCCTGCTCCAGAAATAATTGATTAACAACTAAAATGAATCAACAGAAAAATAAATACAACTGCTTGTAAAATAACATCTGTGCAGCAAGTATCAAGATTTATCAGTGCATATAAAGAAGAATTAACCCTATCAATTATTACCTGCAACACTTTAAAATATATATATATATATATTGTTTTTGAAATAGTGTAAGGCAATTGAAACAATTAAATCAAGGCATCATAAAAAGAAGTTTGCAAAATTTGATGATAATTAAACAGAAAAGAATTTAAATTTTTAACTAAGCAACAAAACCACTATGTTTGAAAATGATAATGCATAAATTTCGATATAAATTGAGCCAAGATCATGGGCTCTTATCTTCTTGACAAAAAAATCAGGTGATGAAACCAGCTATCGTAAAGTGATAGCTTCTCAACACCTCGAATTCCATGACATAAAGCATGCAATTAACACCTACCAATCATCCATCCATTTATTATCAAGGGGGAGAGAGATGAGACAAGTAAGATTGACACACAACGTCGGCATGAGACCAAGCCATACAGTTAAATAACAAAAAGTTCAAGCAATAAACTTACAATCAGAAAACTAAACTCCAGTAAACAAAAAGGCGTACCATCCAACTCATGAATAGCATCCTGAGCATCCCTTTTATCATCGAAATCAATAAAAGCATAACCTGGCGGCCTCCTTGCAACCCACACACTACACCCAACCCATTAACCAAACCATCATCAACACAATAACACATACTCAAGATTCCATAAAACACTAAAAAAATTACGAAATCAACCTTCTTATAACACCGAATCGTCGAAACTCATCTTCAAGCTCACGTTCAGAGACTCTTGGGTCCAAGTTACCGACATAAACCCGAGACATTATTTCTTTGACGAATTATATCTGTCAAAATAAACAAACCCGTTTCAAAAAATCTAATCTTTTTCTGTCTTTAAGCGTCGAACAGCAAAAAAAAAAAAAAAAGTTGAATGCAAAATTCTTCAAAAACAGTAAAAGAGAGACTTCATGTGCCGTAGATTATAAGATATTTTCGTTAAAAATGACACAAATATGAAAGAGGAGGAGAGAGATCTGAGACTGAACCGGTAGAACTTTGTAGAGAGAAACCCTAGTAGCTCTGTTTTCCCCTTCAGTGTTTTTCGGATGTTTTAAAGGCTTCAAGAGATATTATTATAGAGAGTGGCAAGTTAGTGAATTTAAAAGGTCCTTCAGGTTTGGAAGGTTTATAGGTTAGTCCCTAAGGTTTGGAATTTTATGTTTGGGCCTGAAATTAGGAAAAGTGAGGATGGGCTAATTTTAGATTTTAGAATTTACGCCTGGTTTCATAGAAGCAGCATGCTTTCTGGTGAGCTGCATTTAAGAAAAGTCAATAATTCATATTACAGTTATTAAAAGTTGGGCTTATTAGTTTTGGTTGATTTAATTTAAAAAAAATAAAATTAATAAATCTTTTGTTGGGCTTCAAGAATCAATTTAATATTTAAATCGAGTCATACAAGCTAAATTCTTCTTTATACATTAACATTTTTTTAGTATTTTTTATATATTAATGATAAAAATAGAAAAAAACCTGAAATAAAATTATTTTAATACATTTTTAAATAAACAATACTTTTTTTAAAAAAAATCTTATATAACAATACTAAATACACATAACATATTTCATTGCTATATTATATTAAATCATTATTTTCAATTTGAAGTTCTCCGAAGATTTTATTTTATTTTATTTTTTGCAAGAAAATATCTCTTACTAATTTATGTCATAGAATATTTTTCTCTGGTGATTAAACATTCAAATTTATAGAAAAATTATATGATAATGTTCAGACACGGTTTATATATCCATTGAATTTAGTACCTAGCTTCTTCACGCCCAAACCCTGCAGAACACTTGCATCTTTATTTTATTTTTGGGTTTCAGACAGTATTATATATATATATATATTCTCTGATTTGTGCAAATGTTTTAAGAAAAATACTAGATTTTTTTGCAAGTGAGATTTTAAATTAATTTATAAAATGAGAGAAACAAATAGCTGTTTTATAGATATGTTTTCATGTATTATATAAATTTTGTAATTAAGAAATAAAAAGATATTATTTATATTTTATAAATTAAATTTAAAAATGTATGAATTGATAAAAAAAATTTAAAGTTAATTAAATATCAAAAGCGGGAAGCTGATTTTTCTAGTAAAAAAATTGATAGATACACATGAAATGTTTAGCAAGTTGTTATTTTAATTCATTTAGTTTAGGGGTTGATTATTGTTACTAAATACAAAAGATTTTCATTTTTTAAATGAGTTGTACAAATTCATCTAATTTATATAAAATTAAAAATTAAAAATAAATTATACTAATTTCATCAAAGTATGAAACTAAAAAAATATTTTTTTTAAAAATAAATATTTAAGATAAACATTTTTTTTGTTTAAATAAGGGCATCAATCCATATTTAAATATAAAAAAATAATTTAAAGAAAAGAAAACCGCAAAAAAAAGCCAGGCAATGACAGGTGTGGTAGGAGCCTCACTTGTCATCAACAGCCCAGCAATCCTTTTTTTTATTTTTTATTTTTATTTTGAAAGAGCCCGCTCCATTTTTTTTTTAGATAAGCAACAGGTTGCCGGCAGCATAATTTTCCGGTGATTGTAATATTCAAGTTTTTTTCTAATTAGAAATTTATTATAAACTTATTTCGATAAAAAAAAAAACCACACTTATATATAGCCTCTAATCATCAAAAATATAAATAAAAAAATAAATAGATCTTAATTTATTATTTTAGCGTGATTATAGTAGTGTTTCAAAACAGGTACAATCCATGTTTCATGAAATTTTATATTTTTGTATAAATTTAATTTTTTTTTATATTTTCATACCATTTTATCACTGATATAAAAAATAAAGGTCTGTGCAATAAAAAAATATCCGCACGTGTGTTTGTATATTATCTTAGGACAGTAAATAAATATAAATTCACTTGCGAAAGTTTCATGATCTCTTGGTATGGTTGCAAGTGGTCATTTGTAATTTCCGTTCCAGTGAAATGATTAGTTATATTACAAGAGAAATTAAATAAACTCTTACGTCGTAATAGGTAAAAATATATTTCAAAGTTTTTAAAGACATCATTAAAACAAAAGAAAAGGAAAAAGATGAGGGTTTTGTTGTTTACATATATTCATTACATTATGGAGGTAGAAACAATAATCGGATTGGCTATCAAGAGTAATACAATTTTTTTAATAAGATTTATTAGTTATTATTAAATTAATCAGGATTAATTTAGAGTATTTTATATTTTCAAGGTATAGTAAAATAATTAAATTATTCTTAAAATCAAAGTATACTTAACTGTTATCTAGGAGATTTTTTTTAAAAAAAATATAGTAAAATAATTAAATTATCCTTAAAAATAAAATCTCTTTAATTTAGAGGTTTTTTTTTTGTATTTTTTTTTATTATAATCAAGTTGATTGAGAAAAAATATGATATTTTAATAAATATAAAATATTATTTATAAATTAAAATTATGTAACACGTACATTACATGCGACAATAATTACTCTCGGGTGTTCAGATATCATGTGCGATGTATTTTGATGCTAAAATCAACTTTTTTTTGTTTTCTTTTTGCTTATTTTCTTTTTTTTCTTTGAGTTTTGTGCTTGGCCCTTCAAATTCTTAAACTACCCTTCAATTTATTTTTTCTTCAAATTAGTTATTATTTTTTTATTTATTTTATTTAAAATAATTCATATAACTAGAGATTTTCTCATTCCATCCTCCAATTTTTTTGTTTGCCAGATTTAATCCTTATTTTATTTATTTATTTATTTAATTTGAAATAATTTTAAAATTAATTTTTTTACAATTTCATCATTCATCAGCTTTTTTATATCGGATTTTATCCTTAGTTTTTTATTGTTATTTTTTTTACTTTGATAAATTTTTTAAATTGATGCTTTTTTTTATATCATCCCTCAATATTAAATTAGTTGAAAATTAAGTTTCTTGATTGAGTTAAGTTTAAGATTTCATGGGTTGTGATTTTAGAAGATCAACTCAAATTTAGAAGATTTGTTTGGGTTTATTTCTTTTTTGTAAGCTTATTTTTTAAAAAATTTTATATTATTTTTCACTAATTCTAAAAATGACTTAGGTTATCTTTGATTATTTTATTTATTATTATTTGTTAAATTTAGTTATTTTATCATATTATTAAATTAAATAAATTTATTAAACTTAGTTAAGTTAATGATCCAAGTATTGGATTTTTCTTTTTAAAAAACAATATCATATCATATCATTTAAGTATTATACTTTTATGTTAGAAAAACTTTGGTGTTACTCAGCCACCAATCTACTCGGGCCACCAATTTAGTAGTAGTAAAGTTATAAAATCTTATTTGGCGCATAACTTGGTTCAATATCCAATTTAAAAATTATTTAGGTTGACTTGGGTCGATCGAAATCTTATTATTTTTATTTTTTAAAATTAAATAATATTATTTTAAAAAATAAAAATTAAAACAAGTTTTGATTAAATCAAACAAATAATGAGTTGAAATCCAATCATAAGTCTTGGGTTTAGTTGCTTGGAATATATATATATATATATAAAGAAATTGACATTATGTGCTCCATTGACCCAAAGCTGCTTCCTATTCAATTTGACAACGACCTAATAAAATCAGGTGCACATAAACCATAAATAATTTGTTATTTGCTTGCCACAACTCATGGAGAATCAAAGGGAAAGAAAGGAAATAACAAAGGAAGCTGACAAGCAAATTTCTGCCTCCCTTAATTAGCATATGCTATACTAATTAACTTCGACGAAGTTGGTCAATGAGCTTGCTTAGGGTATCATACGACGACCCACCTTTCTGCACCGCCCTCCTAGCCACCCGGCCAAGGGCTTCCGCCCTCTCCCTTGCATTCCTTCCCTTCTGTCCTCCCATTAATTCCTTCACACCTTCACTTATTGCTTGCCTTGAAACAAGAACTTGATAGCCTTGATTTTGCACCTTCTTGACACTAGTCCCGGCTCCAAGTCCATCCACTATAAGCTTTGCATTCAAAGATTGTTCAGCCATCATGGGCCAAGCCAGAATCGGCACACCAGCTGCTACACTCTCTAGCACCGAATTCCAACCACAATGACTTAAGAACCCACCTGTTGCATGATGAGATAGTATTTGGCGTTGATCAACCCATTCTTTTACAATCAAACCTCTACCTTTTATTTTCTCTTCCACGCCACGAGGTAAAGACCATGACTTTGAACGTACAACCCATAAGAATGGGAAGCCTGACTCCTCCAAGCCAAAGACTACCTCATCAAGCTGAGAATCTGATACAGCAGCTTGAGTACCAAATGAAACGTAGATCACAGAATCTGGTGTGATTTGCTCATCAAGCCATTGCGTTGAAATGGAGGAAATTTGACTTTGGTTAATCGATTTCTCAAGACCCTCCATGTCGTCATACAAAAATAAAGGGCCTAGACACCAAGCCTTAGCCCCATTCATGTAAAAAGACTCAAAAGATGGGATATGGTTCTCTTCTAACTCTTTAAAGCTATTAACAATGATTCCCCAACTCTTTGCATCATCCTCACCCACCTCTCCAATGAATTTAGACATGGGATCATCATGGTTCGATGAGTTCACGGTTTCTGCAGGCAAGTCTGCTTTGGTCAAAGTGAAGGGAAGTCTCATACCAGGCAGGTCAATAGGATCAAACATAGACAATGAATCTATTTGTGGTGCATGTACCCAAGATGATTTGCTAATGGCCATTGATAGAACACCCATGCCATGAAAGGCTAGCCTAGGGACACCTAATGCTTGACATGAAGCAAGTGACCAGCCTAGAAAGAAATCAGAAATAACACATAAAGGAGGGGTGTTGGATTTTATCATGGTTTCAAGTACCTGTTCAAAGGGCTCCCGTAGTTCTTTGGCGGCTCGAAGAAAAGGAAGGAGAAATTCCATTGAAGGAAGTTGAGATGTGTTCTCACAACCTTTTGGGAGGCCATCAATGGTGGGGAATGGGATTTCATGGAGATTGATATCAGGGTGATTAGTAACATACTTGGCTATTGAGTCAGCATTTGACGGGGTGGTGATGATGGTCACTTTGATTTGTTGATGTGAAAGAGCTTTTGATAGGTCGAGTAATGGAAGAGTATGACCTTGAGCCATGAATGGAAAGATAACAACATGGGATGACGAAGAAGAAGACATAGTAGGACTCTTGTTCTTGCTTTGTCAATTCGTGCATCGCCCTCGTTGATGCAAACTAAGTGTGCTTATATATACAGGAGAAATTTTTTTTAATATATATATTGAATTCAAATTAATATTTAATTTATCTTGATTAATTAAGTCATAATTATATTGGTTAGTTATTATTTATTTTCATGACCGTTACTTATAATCAAATTTAATTATTTTCTCATATTGAATGATCAGAGCATCTTTCATCTATTAGTAAAAGAGACCGGGATTTTCTCCTTTTATATATATATATATATATATATTTGTAAAATCGTAGCCTTAAATGGAGAAAGATTTCGTATTGATAAAGATATCATTCAAATGGAGTTTCTATAAATTAATCTCATGAGAGCTGTCTCTTTATTATTATTAATTTGTATATAAAACTTTTCCATCTTGTATAAGAGAAAATCATTTGATTTTTTAATTTCGTTGAAAGTTTAAGGGTGTTGAATTTATTTATAAAATAAATAAATTAAGATTGATTTAATTAAGAAGGAGAGAGAGTCTTGAGTAAAATCTCGTTAATTTGGTATGGCAAATATATACATTTCCTTTAATTTCAATACTTTAAAATGAAATATAATTACAGAACAGTCGTAATCTATTATTTGAATTCAAAGAGTAAGAGTTGACCAATGTAATAAATCATGTTTCAAGAAATACGAGAGGATCTCAATCATATTAAAAAATAAAAAATAAAAACAGCTTTTAAACATTCATTATCTTGGAAAACAATGCATATTAGCTAATATCTATTCAAAGCCATTTAATTAAGATTAAATCAACTAAAATGAACTTTTCTATCTTTAAAACGTTACTCTAAGGATTCACACTTTTTAATTTTTAATTTTTTTTATGTTTCTAAAATAGCACTCCAATATATTAATGTTTGTATTTCTTCTCTTATCTACAAATTAATTTTAATTATTTTTTGTTTTATGATAAAAAAATTAATATTTAATTTTATTACAAGTCAAAATCATCGAAGACCATAATCATCATCAATATGGAAAGACTTTCAAAATATATAATTTTATTTTTTTATATTTCACTTGCTAAAAAGTTATTGTAACCCTTTATATAGAATAAACTAGAAAATTCTAATAATATTAAATAAAAAAATAAACTAGAAAGAATATTCTTTTCAAATAGAAAATAACATTATAATCTTTGAACTCTAATATCAATATTTTATACAAGCAAAAGTGAAGGATAAGATGTTTATTACATGTAAAAAATTTCATAAATCAGGAATATTATATATATGGAAAAACTTTTAAAATACTTAATTTTATTTTTAATGTTTTTAATTTTCAAAAAAAAATATTCCACCCCTTATATATGAAAACTATAAAATCCTAATAATAGTAAATAGAAAAAAACAACTACGAAGAATATTCCTTTAAAATATAAATAAATTACAAAAAATATATTTTTCAAGACTGTTTACTCTTAAAAATGATGATTTTTCTTGTTTATTTTTCAATAGTTTTTATATGCACAGGATCAATGAGAATAAAACATCAATTTTACTAGTTGATTTTTAGTTTTTAGATTTTTTTTTTGCAGTTTATAATTAATTTAAATAGAAGGTGGTAATAATCTCTTCATCATTAACTTTGAATTAAACGTGTTATTTATTGATTGGTCAATGGGACATTCAATATTTATTGGTCATGGCCACAACCTGCATTAATTACTACTGAAAACAAAATAAGGGTCTTGTGAATATAAGCTAAGAATTATTTTTTTCTGCTTCATCAATTAATCTTGCTAAATGATATGTTTGGATTTATAGTCAAGTGTAAAGACTAGGTTGAACAAGGTGAATTGGATGATGAATTTGAGGAACACAGGCTGACTTTCAGTGAACAACAATCTCCTAATTAATGTTGTAATTGGTTTACACTAATAAATCTCGCTAATTGTCTGGATCATGAACTTTTATCTGTTACATTAATTAAGGCATGAATAAATTCTAGTAATTTCTATTATTAATATTAATATTATTAATGTGGATGTCTAACCAGCTTGCGTATATTATAACTAATCTTATAGTTTCTGAAATTAACAATTATGTAAGCTTTTCATGTTTATTATATAAATAATGAAGAATTACAGAAAAAAATAAATTTTTTGATTTTAAATTTTTACCCGTTGATGATAACATAGATGATTCATTAATAACTTTTTTTTTTTTTTGACGTGTGATGTCCGGGCCAGCTTACGCGCACCACGACTAATCCACACGGCTCACTGAACATCCTGCAAGCCCAGTGAACATGTAAGGCACCACGGGGGTGACAGGCGTGCATGGTAAGGTTCGAACCCCTGATGCAGAGGAAGGGGACAAGCCCCTTCCACCGCTAGGCTAGAACCTCACTTGCATTCATTAATAACTTTAATAATACAAGTGAATGGTTACAAATTTAGAAGGGTCTTACAGGACATTAACCTTGATGATCTCGCACATTAACATAGTAATTGGGTTTAATTCTTCATACGATGTAAAAGTTGTAAAATGTGAAGACAAGCTTGACCAGCAAGATGATGGCACAAGAGGAACATCGAGTGTTCTGTGTTGGAGACAAGGATGAAGCACGCATGATGAAATTGAGGAACATCGATCATGGTAACATGCAATGAACAAGACAAAAGAATTATTTTTCTTTTTTGGTATCATTTTTTTATTAAAATATTTCTTCAATTACTCAAGTATGTATAATTGTTTCGTTTTTCTTTTTTGAAAAGCTTTTTTTTTTTAATTTACACCACCAAGCAGGGGCGGAATGGGGAATTTAAGATTGAAGGAGGCGAATACGAAAATAACTGATATTTTCAAAGTGCAGAACACGTAAAATTGAAGAGAATAATATTAGAGAATGTATTTATTTTTTTTAATGTAAGATTTTCACCATCCAACGTAATTCCACCCACAAAATAGAGAAGCGTGTGATTTCAATTATTTCAAAATTTTTGTTTTGTTTTGTTTATTGATGAATTGAAGGAGTCTTTTAGGCAAGTTTACTAAATAGAGATTTCTTCTTCTTCATTGTTTTATTTAGATTTAATAATATACAAAATTCATTCATATAAAATTTATTCATACAAAATTCTCTTCTTGTTGTCAGAAACTTTTATTTGAAACATGGTTAATTCATTCATTTGATATCAAATTAAAAGTAGAATTCACTCAATCTTAGAGTTAACATTTTATTGAAACATAAATTCTTTATAAATATATGTACCATGAATCTTTTAAATTTTATATTCACAATCTTTATATTTTTAATATTTTCAACACATATAAAACATTAATATGATAAAAACCAATTATGAATTAATAAAAAATTAATTTCAAAGAATTTTTTATTTGCATGCTTTGAAAAAACACAAAACCTTCTAAAAACTATTTTTCATGGGGATAAAAAAAATTTTCTAGTTATTTATATAATAGGAATGTGAGGGTTAAAATTAAACTCAAATGACACTTGAGTTTTTAGATGAAAGAGAACTTCATGAGAACAAATTTTGAGCTTCAACCAATCATATATGCTCGAGTCGAGAGAACCAATCATATATGCTCGAGTCGAGAGTTAGATAATTATAGAGTTATAAAAAAAAAAATTCAACCTACTTCGAGGTTGGGGTTGAATATATAATTCTTTGGCCTATAAAGAATTATTTTTGTTAGCCTATTTTTTATTTAGTCCATGAAAAAAAGAATTTAATTAGTTTTTCTTAGAATAGTTTTTTTAAATCAAAAACATCAAATTTAAAGTCAAAATTAGCATGCTTCATATCACACTCAGACATCACGGCGATCAATTAAAAATTTCTAATTAAAAAATAACAGATATCTAACTTCTTATTCTTTGATAGAAAAATATCTTATTTAAGGAGTCATCACTTAATATTATGGTCATTAGATACTCTAATTGATTAATATATATTATATGGTACGGGACTAGTTATATAAAAAAAAAGATAATATCAACCCTTAAGCATTTTACTCGAGGGAGGCTGAATTATTGATTTTGTCTTAAATTGCTAAGAATTTGTTGGTTTATGCTATAATGGTCTGCCTACAACATTCTCGACTTTGGTGTCAGAGAATATTAAACTATGATATTAATGAATAAACTAGTAAAATAAATTTAAATCAATGCATAAATATTGTTTTCCTATTTTTAAGAGAAAAAAATATATCATATATCATATTTGCATTTCATAGTTAAAATTCATATGTCAATTCTACAGTGAAATACATTAAAAAAGAAGCAGGGGACCTAAAAAGTAAATTTAAAAAAGTCAACAAATATTTTTGAAATTTACTAATATCATAACAGGACTTGTTTGGACAAATATCAAAATAAAAGGGGAAAAAATAAAGGGAATTGATATAAGAATGTGTTTTGCCAAACACACCCTTAACCCAATTTCAACTGTTTTTTTATTTTTTTTATTTTAGGCTGGGTCTGACCTCGTCGGTCCAGCCTAATCATTGACCCGAGTGAGTGACCCGGTTGAGTAGTAGCGTGTGGTAAACAAATGATTTAAAATCCATTGCTATAGTAGCAATTGAATTCCAATGCAAAGGAAAGGAAAAGTGTTGAATGAATTAAGCTACAAATTCGAGTAGAGAAGAAAGAAAGGCTTACCTGGTCTACTGGAGCTCCTCTTTTTCTTCTGATTTTTCTTTATGGTCTTTTTATTTTTATTATCCCCTCTTATTACTGTTTTGAGTTTGGAAAAGCCCCCCTCTGTTTTTGTTTATGGTCTTTTTTGTCCCCTTAAGTCCATTGCGCTCCCCCTATTCATTCTCCCTATTTTATTCTTTGTTAAACCTCCTGTTCTGGGTTTGTTTTTTCTTAGCTCTCCTCTGTTTCATTCTTCTCCCCTTTGTTATATTTTTTTTATTCATAACATGTTAAAGGCTTGATCTAGAGCCCTCATGATGTCAATTTTTTTTATCTAGTCTTTAAGGTTGGATAAATCTCTTAGAATTTAAGTTGAAAATTGATTATGTTGTTGTCATAATTCTATTGTAATATCAACTTTGTTGTAATTTAAACTTTGATTTTGACTTGGTTTCTTATAATATTCAATCATCTCAGCTATAATTTTTCATTCATGACATGTTAAAGGTTTGATCTAGAGTCCTCGTAATGCTGAATTTCTTCTTCTTCTTTTTTGGTCTTGAAATTTGGATACACCTCTTAAAATTTATATTGAAAATTGATTTTGTTACTGTCACAATTCGATTGTAATACCAACTCTGTTACAATTTAGACTATGATTCTGACTTGGTTTCTTGCAATATCCAACCATCCCATTTTTTTTTCATTCATGACATGTTAAAGGCTTAATTTGCACCTTTCTTGGGTCTTAAAATCCATTGTTTTTATGTCAGACTTTTAGTCGTATAGAGATGCTCGACGTCATTAATTTTCGAATCAGAATAGGAGATCCATTTTGACCAACCAAATTGCATCTAGATTCTATTCTTTAAAATGATTTTATCTGACTTAGAGTCCTTCATGAAAGTTTTTGTCTTGGATTAGTAGATAAATTTAGGTTTTTGAATCATCTAATTTTGATATCAGAAGCCCAACATATTCTTGTTTGAATATCTAGTGTGAAAGTAAAAAATCCTGTTGCGAGAAGATTCTGATCCGAGTTTACAGGTCTGATTCAAGGTGTAAATGAGATCAAATTTTTTCCTATAACACCTCCTTGGAAAGCTTAACATGTATACTTTGATTTAGATTAAGCCCGCATTCTTATTCTAAAACTCTAACTTGGCGAAAATCCTCTCGTAAGAAACTAGTTCCAAAACATGAAATGCAAAATTCTTTATTTTTAGCAATTAATTTACAAAATTTCTTCGACAAGCCAAACTCATAAAAATAACTCCTAAAATCTCAAATAAGTGGGCCAAAATTAGATTATAACACTTAATTGTTGTTTTATCAAGGGAATTAGTTCTAGTAATTGCAATCAATTCTATATCAATTTTGATTAAAAAATCCATTTTAAAAAGAAGGGATTGAATGAAGAGTTTTGGTTAGTATTTTTTTTCTCAGTTCAATTTTCAATATTTTATCCTCTAATTTTAGCTATGTTTTAAGCTTTATTTTTCTTTCCTATTTAAAGTTTGGGTTTGATATTTGTAGAGAGATACTTGAGTCAATTTTTTTATATTGAAAAATTATATTTAGAAATACATCTAAACAAGATGATATTTCTAGAATTTTATGAGGTTTATTGTAAACATCTTATTTGCACCAAATAGGGAGAAATAAAATTTTAAAGACAAAGAATTGATTCTTTATAACAATAAAATCTCAACTTTATCAAATTCTAAAAGTTTCAACAAGTAAATACTTTGTATAATTTTAGTTTAAGTTTTATACATTACAGCTTTAGTATGTACACTTAGATTTTTGTTTATATTTGTTTTTTGTAAATTTGGATAAATATCTAATTTGATATTTATTGTAAATTTACTTTGAATAATATAAAAATTACATGGTTATAAATTAAATATTCTAATTATTCTAATATCTTGGACAACACTTACAAGATATCTTAATTTAGATTTGAGCCTAAGACAACGATTTTGAGAATGAATCTACTTGCTCGTCGACTATCGCGTGTTCAGTTATCATTTACATTTCCAATAAAAGCCGTGTAAAGAGTTTGGTGATGGAGAATTTGTTCAGGAAATCAACAATTCAATCCAACATGGCAAAGAAATCACATGACCAAATTAATCTTATAATATAAACAACCTAGTAATTTGGGGATGGAAGGATTTGGCGATGAACTAATTAATTAATAGTCATTTGATGCACCAAATGTTGGCTTATGTCTCCTAGTGGCAACAAGGAGGAGACATGAGCCAAACAAGTCTTCTCTTGTCAAAGTGAAGGGAAGTGTCGTGCCAGGAAGGTCTAAAGGATCAAACATTTGACATTGATTTTAGTTGTGGTGAATGAACCCAAAAGGATCTTCCAAAGGCCATAGGTAAAACACTTATGCCATGAAAGACTAGCACCGAATGCCTGACATGAAGCAAGGGTCCAGCCAAGAAAGAAATCTGAAATAACACGCAAATGATATATAGGGGTTTGGGATATTTAATCATGGTTTCTAGTGCTTGCTCAAAGGCCTTTTGCAGTTCTTTTGAGGCATGTACAGAGGTGCTTTCCATTGAAGGAAGTTGAGAGGAGTTCTCACAACTTTTAGGGACTCCTTCAAATTCAATAAGGGGGAATGGGATTTCAATATTGAGATTGCTATTGGGACAGTAGGAAACATGCTTGGCTATTGATTTAGCATTTGATGGGGCAGTGATGATGCTCACATTGATGTGGACTCAGCGAGAAAGAAACAAAGGATTTGTGGGTGTCGACAAACATTGATGGGAATGGTGTTCTTGATTACAAAGAATCTCAGGTAACCAACTTAAGAGTGAATATTTCATTAGCTGGAATTTACCAAGGCCATCAGAATACTCTAATTACCACACAACTTTTTCATGATGCATGCAACTGCCATTTTAGCTAGCGGTGATAGCATCAAGATTAACAATCCAGATTGTTTGCTTGAGCTCAAATTATCATGTTGTGCCCAACATGAAAGAATTTATGTGACAGTATCTGCCATGAAGTTGAGTTCCACCTGCTATATATAAACTTTATTTTTCCATCCATGCCTTCACCTTTAATATCAGCTTCCTTTACAATCATTTTTTTCATCCCTTTGCTATTCTTTCCAGGTACAAGAAGCAAAGGTGTTGGGGAATCCGACCGGTGATGTTCTGATATTTGCTCATAGGAGGCCAAGCACACTGACACAATATTTTACGTGGTTCGGCAAATCGCCTACATCCACGGGAGAAGCCATTGCATTATGTAAGGAGAGTACAAAACTTACAACAATAGAGGAGGAGGAATTATTCACTCATTTAGCAACTCCCAACCTCACTCTTTTCTCTCTTTGCAGTGCTGCAATGGCAGATACTGCTTGCTGCCATTGGCAGCACACTATCTCCTACATTTCTCACATCTTTGGCTCTTCTTCCTCTTTCATTTTGCTCTCTCACATATGCCTTTATTTATAGGCATTCATGGAGGCTCTTCTTGGTTTGTTGTCAACATTGGTGGCTACCAACTCTAGCTCATTCAACAATGGTGGCTACCAATAGTCAATGGTTAATGGTTAATAGTTGGTGCCTTACATGAAATGGCAACCAACCTAACAATCACCCCATTTGCCATTCATGTGGGGCAACTGTCCTCTTTCTTCTTCAACACAAGTTTGCATCTTGCAGTACTTCCAAGCTTTCCATTTTGAGAGCGTTTGTGGTCAAGTTTACAGGTACTTGTCAAACCTTTCAATCATCAGAGTAACCAAAGCACACCTTTTTCTCACACAAAAAGATCACTATAACCAGATGGTCTGCCACATCACATCTGAATAGTGTTAACGCTTGTCTCTGGAATAACATTCCTCTTTGAGCGTATCAATCATGCTCGGTCCGGAATGATTCATTAAGCCTCACATCAAGGCTTATAACACCCCCTCAAATGAATATTTCAAGTGCGACGGTCATTATTTGAGTATCTCAATATGATCACAAGCTCACCACTCTTCCAAAAGTTTACTCATCCAGGAGTTGCGCTTGCCCTCTGTTCCACCTTAGGAACCATGTCTTACTTCTCCATGAGTCTCCCACTCTTAGTCTCAAGAGTCCAGGTACCTTTCCCCTTTAACCATGGGGGCAGCCCATAAAAGGTTGATTCATATCTATCTTCATACTCTGAGTATTACAATACAATTACCGAGCTCACCACCTTGATAAAAGTCAACTTGTTCCCAGAACCTGTGCATGCCCTCTGCTCCTTCATAGCAGCCGCGTCTTAATGCTCCACAAGTCATCCACTTATTATCCAAGGTAAATGTCTTCTAGCTCATTGATCTTTAGCATGGAGGCAATATCCATGAAAGTCAATCTTACATTTATCTCCATGCTCATCATAGCCATTTCATTGGCTATCCATCTGTCCACTCTTACCTAGCCATCACATTGGCTCTGGGCGTTCTGAACTGGGCTCTTTCCACGGCCCTCACACCTTCTCCTGAGGTGTCTCCGCTCATCGTCATCCGGCGGTCTAATCATGGGCTCATCTCATAGCCCTCACACCTTCTCTTTAAGGTGTCTTCGTCTTTCATAGGCGGTCGCATCCTCCTTTAGCTGAGATGCTTCAAAGTGGCTTCATAAATTTCATACCACCATGTGGACTATAAGAAAGATCACTGCCACTAATTACATAGAAAGAGAAAGTTGTGGTATACACCTCACAATCCTTCATCTCGATTTCTATGTTTGGAGCTTTTACGCCTTTCTGCTTAACAGCTCCATCCACACCAACTCCCTTTGGTGTCTTCGTCTTTTATCATAGGCGGTCGCCTCTTATCACAGGCGTTTGCACCCCCTCAATTAGGTGCATCTACAACAGCTCATCTTTCCATCCTTGCATACATTGAAAGTTCCTTGCATGCATTGAAAGTTCCTTGCTTGTTGCCTTTATCAAGAGCACAAGAGACTTCTTGTTGTACAACTTTTAATAGTCTCTGCTCTGAGCTTCATCTAGGAACTCTTTTTCTTCTTGCACTTACTGTCTCATTACAGTACCTCGTTAGATCCTCCGGGTACTCCTACACAATCTCCGTGTGTCCTCGTGCATTTTCTGTTCTCCAGATTTCTCCCTATTCCTTACTTGTGTTTGACAGCAGCTCATCCTGTCACAACATTTATCCAAGTCAAAATAGGGTGTCAATCTTCATCTTTTTAATGTATTTCTCTACCATTATCAGGGTCTTCATCAATTTCCCCTCGAGAAATTACAATCACCGAATCTAACTTTCTTGGAGAAATCACCACTCCATCAGATCCTTGATCATACAAAACCCAACTGTTCCTTTGTGCCATCATCCTCCTAGTCTTCAATAGTTTCATAACAAACTATCACATGTACGAAAATAGTACCGTATGGATAATCCTTCCACTAAGCAAGTTCCCAGGAAAGATTGGAGGGGTCACACCGGTCCCGCTTAAAACCCAATCTCCTAGACAGAACTTCTTAGGCCATATCTATCCATCGTACTGTCTTTTCGTGTATACAAACCATTTGCTAGCTTTGTCGCGGCTTGTCTTTATAAGTGATCTGGGGTATCCTTGTTTTATACCTGATTTCTCAATATCTGGCGAGACTACCAGTGCTCAGATTCGTTAAGATTGGTCTTCATCAAATTTCACTCTCCACCTCAAAATTGTCCACATGATTGGGTATCCAGAGTGTCCCAATTTTGCCTTCCCTCAAGGAAATTAAATTCCCCACATAATAATTCAACACATGTAATTGGGCAAACATGTGTGATTTCTTCTTCTTCATCTCCATCGACCACCATAATGACCATCAGTTGCTTCCTGATCGGGCAATCTCTCTTTAATAATTCACCACCGCCATTTTTTATCTTAATCTCAATGATCGGACCATACCATTGCATCCGGAACTATCAAATTAGCTGGAAACAAGTCTGAAATCGTCCAAATCGCACTTCAGACGACTGAGATCTTATCAAAACAATTTTTGCCTGATCAGTGGTCCAGATTCAATCTCAAATCCGGTTGCACGTAGACTCCGCCACACAGAATCATACCCTCGGCTCGCGGCTCGGCTTGGCTCACTCTCGGCTCACGGGGGTGACGTGGCAGTGGGTCCCATTTTGCTGACGTGGTTGCTGACTGGTGCTGACATGTCATGCCACATGTGTATGCTGACGGAACTATGACATCATGATGACATCATCCTCATCCGGATCTCGCACGTGGGTCGAATCATCTGGTATTCAGGTCGGGTTAGCCCATCCGGGCGAAGAAGATGCGTGTGACACGTGGCGCGCATCTACGCGCGCGAGCAGTCACCTCACCGGCGTGTGCGGCGGATTCTGACGTCATATTTCCATGTGGTTTTAACTAGTGGCTTCGTCTCTTCCTCCTCTACACAGTGGTATGGTCAAAACACAATTTTGACAACTTTTATTTTTGAGCAAAATCAAACACCACGTTAAACCGTGTGCTTTGATACCAATTGTTGGGGAATCCGACCGGTGATGTTATGATATTTACTCATAGGAGGCTAAGCACACTGACACAATATTTTACGTGGTTCGGCAAATCACCTACATCCACGGGAGAAGCCATTGCATTATGTAGGGAGAGTACAAAACTTACAACAATAGAGGAGGAGGAATTATTCACTCATTTAGCAACTCTCAACCTCACTCTTTTCTCTCTTTGCAGTGCTGCAATGGCAGCTACTACTTGCTGCCATTGGTAGCACACTATCTCCTACATTTCTCACATCTTTGGCTCTTCTTCCTCTCTCATTTTGCTCTCTCACATATGCTTTTACTTATAGACATTCATGGAAGCTCTTCTTGGTTTGTTGTCAATATTGGTGGCTACCAACTCTAACTCATTCAACAATGGTGACTATCAATAGTTAATGGTTAATAGTTGGTGTCTTACATAGAATGACAACCAACCTAATAAAAGGCACTGACATCATCGCCTCCTCAGGTTGTTAGGTACAACCAACCTAATAAAAGGCACTCGACATCATCGCCTCCTCAGGTTGTTAGGTAGGGGGACTAGCCATCAATCCAAAGAATACGCACTGCCGCTAGGGATTTGCTTTCCTTTTTGGCAGTTTGTGCGTGCTCCCTCACTTTCAACGCTTACCATATAAGATATGTATCAGTGTTAGTTTTCAGGAGCTCCTTTTCTTTCTATGTCTTGGAATGATTATAGTCAACCTTTTACATGTACAGTCCGTTCACTTGCCTTGAGTCATTTCTCCCTTTGCAACCTATGGATTATTCTCCCATGTTCTTTCTACTCTTCTACTCCAAAGTGTCCTAGATGGCAACTGGTATGTAAATTGGCTCGACAATACAGGGCATAGCTTGGATTAAATATTAGGCATTCAACATTTTCCTAGCTAGTCCTTATGATTTTGTTTTCCCTTTGATATGTGCATGAAATTGGGGTAGTTTTACTTCGTTTTAATCATTTGTCTTCAATCTTCTTAGTTTTTTTCTGGGATATTGCTATATATGTATGTATGATAATATTCATTTATCAATATTTATATATATTAATTGACGATCACTTAATCAATTGACCTTCTAATCAATATGTAGGAAGTTTGGTCATGCTTTTTTCATTAACTCAACTCAATTTCCCTTACAATAAACTAGAAAATTATGTCAATGTGAAGTACCAGGAGATGATTGGACAAACATCACACACATATATGATAACATTATGTATATACTACGTAGAAACACGAAGTTGATCAATGAGCTTGTTCAGGTGTCATGAGACGACCCACCTTTTTCCACTGCCCTTCTAGCCACCCTGCCCAAGGCTTGCGCTCTCTCCTTTGCAATCCTTCCCTTTGATCCTCCCATCAACTCCTCCGCACCTTCACATATAGCTTGCCTTGAAACAAGAATTTTAGAGACTTGATTTTGCACTCCTTTGACACTAAGCCCCGCTCCAAGTCCGTCCACTATAAATTTAGCATTCAATGATTGTTCAGCTATCATTGGCCAAGCAAGAATTGGCACACCAGCTGATACACTTTCTAGCACTGAATTCCAACCACAATGACTCAGGAACCCACCTATTGCACGATGAGATAGTATCTGTCGTTGATTGACCCATTCTCTTACAATCAAACCCCTACCTTTTATTTTCTCTTCCAAGCCAGCAGGCAAAGACCATGTCTTTGATCTTACCACCCATAAGAAAGGAGATCCTGACTCCTCCAAGGCAAAAGCCACTTCATCAAGCTGAGAATCTGATACATCAGCTTGTGTACCAAATGAAACATAAATCACAGAATCTGGTGTGACTTGCTCAGTCAGCCATTGTGTTAAAGTACAGGAATGGTCTTGGTTAGTGGATTTATCGCTTCCCATTTTTTCATACAAACATAGAGGGCCTAGACACCAAGCCTTAGCCCCACTGATGTAGAAAGATTCAAAAGCTGGGATGTGACTCTCTTCTAGCTCTTCAAAGCTATTAACAATAACTCCCCAGCTGTTAGCATCAGCCTCTCCTGCTTCTTGTATGAACTGGTAAAATTTATCATCTTGGTCTGGTAAGTTGATCGACCCTGGCAAGTCTGCTCTAGTCAAAGTGAAGGGGAGTTTCATGCCAGGTAGGTCTAAAGGATCAGACATTGACACTGATTCCAGTTGTGGTGCATGAAACCAAGTAGATTTGGTGATGGCCATTGATAGAATACCCATGCCATGAAAGACTAGCCTAGGGACACCAAGTGCTTGGCATGAAGCAAGTGTCCAGCCAAGAAAAAAATCTGAAATGACAGATATAGGGGGGGTTTTGGATTCCACCATGGTTTGTAGGACTTGCTCGAAGGGCTTATGGAGTTGTTTGGTGGCATGGAGAAAAGGAAGGTGAAATTCCATTGAAGGTAGTTGAGAGGTGTTTTCACAATCCTTAGGAAGGCCATCAATAGTGGGGAATGGGATCTCAACGAGACTGATTTTGGGGTGATTAGCAATGGTTTTGGCTATTGAGTTAGCATTTGACGGGGTGGAGATGATGGTCACTTTGATTTGTTGATGTGAAAGAGCTTTTGACAGGTCAAGTAATGGAAGAGTATGGCCTTGAGCCATGAAAGGAAAGATAACAACATGGGATGACGAAGGAGAAGGCATGGTAGGACTCCTACTCTCGCTGCAAACTATTTCCGTTTGTGTTCGTGTTCCTTGGTGTAGAATCGGGATTTATACAGACAAAATTCTATATTACTTGTATTTCTTGTCCTTATGTTGTTTCTTTTTTTTTTATCTACGTCGAGTGTGTGTTTTGTAGAACCTCTTGCATGGAATTAATTGCCTTAATCAAATGGTTATTGATCAATTTAAATTTTTTTGTGATGCAACAACCGAATAAATCAATTCAATGGTGGTTACAAACAAGTTTGAGCATTTATAATTATTCTCCCTTAATATTGCTGCTGCCCAGCACATGGTAACATGGGTAGCTAACTAACAATATCCTTGTTTTAATCAATCCTAGAACATTAGCCGAGGTTTTGGTGTAAGAAGGGAAATGTAAAGACAAAGGTGACCACGATGCAACCTCCACACATATTTTAATTAGAAGCTTTAAATGAATGCATGCATGAATAATCTAAATTGGGAAAGCACATGGCAAATGGAATCCACAAAATAAAACAACCGGCACCTTCTACCACCTATATTATTGATATAACAGGTGTTTGGAAGAATAATAATAGTTATTTTTTAAAAGTATTTTTTATTTTAAAATAATATTTTTTTTATTTTTGAAAAATTATTTTTGATATCATCACATCAAAATAATCTAAAAATATTAAAAAAATAATTAATTTAAAGTAAATAAAAAATAAAATAAAAATTTAATTTTTTTAAAAGTATTTTTGAAATGCAAAAACAAACAAAAAATTCTTGCATAATTTCTAAATAAAGATCCGATTATGTCTTCCAGAGGCATGGTTGAATATTGATTTTGTTCGGACATCCCATCATCTAAGAATTACAATACTTTTAATTGGTTTTCTTTAAATAATTTAGAAAAAATCAAATCTAAAACATCAACTCTATTAGATAGATTACATTTTCAAAAAATCAAATAACTAAACCGCTACATTATACTTATTTTTTTCAATTAACTAAAGAAAACCAAAGTTTCTTTAACCAAAGACTCCCAAGGATGGATAGAAATTGATAATAGAGAAATAGAATTCTTCTTCTTCATTGGCATGAGTCAAGAAAGGCTAAAACTTGCGCCAATGTCGTCTCATTCTACCTAAGGGCAACAAGGCACTCCCATGCTTTCACTTGTCCTAAAATACTTATCATTTTCTAAATTTTTTAAATATTTCATTTTGGTTTATTTATTTTTTCAATTTTTCAAAAAAAAAATCCCTTTTCATGTCCGCCCTCCAAGAGAACAAGCTCATTTGGGCCCTGAAATTGGTTTATTTTTCGGGCTTTGCAACTGTTATCTCAATCCAACTTAAATTAATTCTACCTTTTTTAATCCAAATAAAAATAAATCATTTCTATCATAATTAGAAAATTCATGAGCCTCGAACCTCGTTTGTCAAAGAACAAACACAACTCCTAGCGAATGGAAATATGAAAAAGGGCAAAAAAGACACTGAATTATTTTATCGAAATCTTTCCAATCCTCAACTGGATGAACACCAAAAACAGTGGAGCCGCCGCCTTCAAGAACTTCCTGAAGCATAGCTAGTATGGTCTTCATGTGTGTCCGAGTTCAACTCAATTTTTAAAATATTTTTTTAAAAAAATATTAAATTGATATATTTTTTAGATATTTATTAATGATTTTAATATATTGACATATAAAATTAAAAAAAAAATAATACATTTTTAATTAGAAAACACGTTCCACCGCATCATAAACCAACACTTTAACTCCAATATTGGACCCTGAAATGTGATTAAGAGACCAAACCATGTTTTCAATGTTGCTGACTAGAAGGCCTAACGTTGATAGGCGCGAATTGCACAAGGTCGAAACAACTAGGACTGCTGTAATTGGTACACTGAATTTAGCAGGTGCTTGCCAGCAGCATGATCTCTTGGTGATGAATTTTTAAAAAAAATATATTTTAAAAAAAAAAAAAACCATTATCAAACTCCCATTTAATAGTTTTTGAAAAAATATATTTTGAAATAAGAAACATTTTTAAAAATAATAATTTCTTGAAATGTGTGTGTTCAGGCCACCGCCACTATTTGAATCCACTGCCAGATTTGACAGCACCCCTCCCGTGGATGTCATCGTATCTTCAACCAAAGAAAAAACATGGAAAAAAAACTATTGATGGAAGATGAGTCATTTTTTGTTTGATCGTTGTCGTTCTCACTGGAATAGTGCTGTTTCTGCCTTGCATATTCAACAAGTAGCCTATTGGTTCCAAAATTTGCTGGGACAAAGACTTTCATCTGTGAATGTAACATGGAAGTAGAAAGATTCTGGACAAGAATCTGCCAGAGGAATCAATATTTCTTCAGAAACACAAGATAAATAAGAACAAAATAAACGTTTTGGTTTCTCTCTCTCTCAATATATATATATATATACATGATCGAGTCCTTTTCATCACCTTGAAGATTGCATGGATCTTCTTGGCCTTCAGAATTAACATAGCATGAAATTAATGGCGAGGCTGCAATTTAAGATTATTTTCTTTTTCTAATTCGAGAGAATGGTTAGGGACAGGTATATAAATGTATTTAAATATGTCAAGATGCATCTTCTTAAGGAAAATGAAATAAATATTGGGACCCTTGGAGTCGCCCCTGATTAGGGAAATCACCTGTAAGAATTTAACGTGCTCTCTTGGGTGATTCCATCCATAAGCCATTATAAAGACAGTGCATGGTGCTCATTGATGGTTACATAATCATGCTTTTGTTATATTTCTTGAAGTATTTTTATTTCAAAATATATTAATATTATATTTTTATTTTTAAAAATTATTTTTGATATTAATACATCAAAACAATTTAAAAAATGTATTAATTTTTTATTATTATTAATATAAATATTCAAATCAACTTACACTACAATTAATTTCATAAATATTAATTAATGACAGACTGCATGATAACAACTAAAACACACCTTTTGTTACCTATTTAAGATGGGTTGGTTAAAATCTTTTGAGTAGATTATCGATGATGCTGAAAGATCTTGAGCTATAAACACTGAAGAAAAATGTGATACTGAAGAGCTAAAACTATGTCGTTTTATATTTTTAATATTTTATTATTGATTTAGTTAAATTGAGATGGGATTAAGTTAAATCAATCATGTCAAATGAGTGACATTCAAGTCAACTAGGACTGACTGAGATTGGTTTAATTTTAAATCTCTCCCAAGCAAGTTAGGCGAGGGTGATTGAGGTTTTAGATCATATTGGAAAACTTGAGGGACTTAAATTGACTTATTCTCTCTTAACCAATCACATTTCGCAATGTAGCAGATATGCATCAGCGTTAACAACTCAAGGAAAATTCCTCGGAAAAGGCCAAACACTAAAAGATTTATTCTTTAGACAGAATCTCAACCCCCCAATGAGTCGAGGATGTCGGATTAGGACAAATTGACCATGAAAAAGGAGCAAGGACTTGCAAGATTATCATGTCTTCTTTCTTAGTTAATTATAATTCTGTCCCTATAATTCGTCAAAACAGATTAATTAGCCCTTGTGGTCTCATAAACTACATATTTAGTCCTTATATTTCTAAATCCATCTACAACTTAATCAATTCCATCTATAATAATTTTAAACAAAAAGTCATCTTTAGTCACAAAGTGTTTTCACCGTAATACCAAACACCAACTTAAATTAATGAATATAAAATAAAATGCATGGGAAGTCTTCAGTAATGGATGGACAAAATGATGCCGTAGTTGAAAATGTTGCTGCAACTTGGATGTAATCGAGCAAAAGTAAAGTGCCTTCCTCGTGATCATGTTTTCTTTTTATGGTAACTAAAATGGTGTGTGTTTAATTCCAGGGTAAATTAAACTAAGTAAATCTCCTGTTTCTAAACTTGATTCATACCCCCCGAATTACAAGATGGAGATGCATATGAGATTTATAGGTTATGAATTAAGAAAATCTCATGTTTATAATACCTTGAATTACGAGTTATATATCTTAATCTGGATTAATTAAAATAACTTTGGTTTAGTTTTATTTATAATAAAAGTTAAGAAATGTCATGTTAAAAAAAATAAAAACAAATTTTAATCACCCCATTAGTGGGATGGGAGGTCCTATCATTTTCTTTTTGAAGTAGAATATCAATCTCCCCACTATCTTCCTTGTGGTGGTGACTGACAAGTTTGAATTGTACAAACTTCTTTGATTTTTTAGCTATAACATTTCAATTTGATCTCTATGATTAAGTCTCGCCTCCAAGAAAGTCATGGCGCCACCTCATCATATTATCCATCTAATTAATCCATAGTGGATGGTGTTTTAAAAAACAAATAAGTTAAAAAGATAATAAAAATAAATACGGTTGGAAATACATTAACAATATATATATATATATATATTATATACTAAGACTTTAAATTTTTTTAGAGCTATTAAAAATTTATATAATTATTAATTTTAAAAATTATAAAATTAATTAAAATATATATAAATTAGTTTGGATATTCACATACATACATGTATGCACATATACATATACATATACATATATATTAAAAAATATATATTTCTTTTTATTTATATTATCTTTTTTTTCTTGGAAACACAAACAAATAGTGTTTTTTATATCTTGAAATGCGAGCCGAACCCTACATTAATCTGAGTTTGGTTTGGTGTGGTGGGTTTGGTTTTTCTTTATCAAATAATACATGCATGCAAGGTCGAGGTGTTTTTTTTTTGTTTTGGTTGAAACAAAGTCGAGGTGTTAAAGAGTCCATAAAAGCATTGCGACAACACCATCCATCATGTGAATTCAACTAGCAAGTGGCAGACCTCATCCATTGAATATTATTAAGACATCACATGGTTCTTTTATGGGAATATTCTCACCTTAAAAATCATCCCTTACTTCCTCCTCAGATCCAACTGAACCAAAGAAAACCTAAACCTCGCCACTGGATATCTTGTCTCTTGTCCTAGAGATGGAATATTCCAGCCACCACTTTGATGTTATCGTGGTCGGTGCCGGCATTATGGGCAGCTCCACTGCATATCAACTAGCAAAAAGAGGTCAGAAAACGCTCTTGCTGGAGCAATTTGATTTCTTGCACCACCGGGGATCCTCACATGGGGAGTCACGTACTCTACGGGCAACTTACCCGGAAGACTACTACTGTGACATGGTCATGGAATCCTCGCAAAGATGGGAGCAGGCCCAGTCAGAAATTGGCTACAAGGTTTATTTCAAAGCCCAGCAATTTGATATGGGCCCCTCCGATAACAAGAGTCTACTATCGGTTATCTCTAGCTGTGAGGGAAAGTCCCTCCCTTATCAGGTCCTGGACAGACAACAAGTGGCTGACCGATTCTCCGGCAGGATTAACATACCGGAGGGTTGGGTTGGGGTGTTAACTGAAGTCGGTGGGGTTATAAAGCCCACCAAGGCAGTGTCCATGTTTCAAGCATTGGCATTTCAGAAGGGTGCAGTTTTGAGGGACAACATGGAGGTGAAAAACATTGTTAAAGACGAGGCAAGAGGAGGGGTAAATGTGGTGGTTGCCAATGGCGAAGAGTATTGGGGTAAGAAATGTGTCGTTACTGCTGGGGCTTGGATGGGCAAGTTAGTTAAAACGGTTAGCGGGCTTGATTTGCCTATACAAGCCTTGGAGACTACAGTGTGTTATTGGAGGATCAAGGAGGGGCACGAGGCAAAGTTCGCCATTGGAAGTGATTTCCCTACGTTTGCAAGCTATGGTGAGCCTTACATTTACGGCACGCCGTCGTTGGAGTTTCCAGGACTGATTAAGATCGCTGTGCATGGAGGGTACACTTGTGACCCTGACAAGAGACCGTGGGGTCCTGGGATTTCATCGGATTCCATGAAGGAATGGATCGAGGGGAGGTTCTCAGGCTTGGTTGATTATGGCGGGCCTGTTGCTACTCAATTGTGCATGTACTCAATGACCCCAGATGGGGATTTTGTGATTGATTTTCTTGGTGGGGAGTTTGGGAAGGACGTGGTGATTGGTGGTGGGTTTTCAGGTCATGGGTTCAAGATGGCTCCAGTCGTGGGGAGGATTTTGGCTGACCTTGCGCTTAGCGGGGAGGCCAAGGGTGTGGACCTGAAACACTTCAGGATACAGAGGTTTCAACAGAATCCTAAAGGCAACGTGAAAGATCATGAAGATCAAGTCACTCTTCTCTAGATGAGCAGGCCATTTGCATATTATCTTTAGTAGTTTATCTGTAGTGGTTTAGCTCTCTCTATCTCTTTCTCCCCACCACACACATTCCACAGAGGCTTGCTCTGGGATACTTGTCGACCATCCTTGCCAATCAAATTAGTGATTCTCAGGTGAATTTGGGCTTATAAAAACGATAAAAATCACAGAATCGATGCAGAAATAAAAATTGCTTGTGAAGAAACTGGCTCGAGAAATAATATGATGTATGCTTCATTTGCTAAAAAAATGGAGTCCAGAGACCCAATATGTACAAACTACAATCCCATACAAAGCATTAGTGCTTTTGTATAATTTCCAAAAAGAGGAACCCAGAAACACTGACGGATGACGGCAGAGCGATTCACCTTTTGATTGATGGGTTCAGGTAAGGCAAGATCTAAAACTATATCCTGTGTAATGGCAATTTCTCCTTATTGGATGCAACAGTGCAATCTGCGATTTGTAAAAATAAAACGGCAATCACAGCTGCCTGATTGAGCTAAATAATGAATCAATCTGACCAAATATCGTGGGTTTCAATCTACTCTACACACAGGCTGAAAGACCCAGCAGAGATACAATCCTGAAAGGAGCCTCCATCCATCTAGCCTTTAAACCAAATACAGAACCTGCACATCAGGGAAATAATGGCATCAACGGCGCACTCCAATTTTCAAAAAAGAATTGTCAACTTTGTCTGATCAATGAAGAACCTAATTCTGACAGATTTGGTTTCTCTAAGAAGATAAGGGCAAAGCTATTCCAAGCTGAAAGCATGCTTGTCTACACACAATTGCTTCACCAGCATAGGTAATAATATCAACCAGTTGACCACCATTCACACACAGCGGAAAAAAAATGAGTTTGCAATTGGCTATCAATCAATTGAATACCAGAGTTTTTCAAAGAATCAAAAACTTCCTCGGCAAAGGCTCATCAGAAATTAAACATCAACATAGTGAACCTAAACGTTAAAAAGTGGCAAAATCACTTTGTATTTGTTGTGTGCTCCTAAACACAGGACACAACTAAGTGAAAGGGAGCAAGAGAATGTATGCAAGTCCAGGGTTTGAACCCATAAAGGTAAAACCATGCATGCAATTTCCATACGGTATAATCCAAGTGTATAGATAGGTTGATTCATTAAGTTCAGATAAAAAGAACACACAGTTACTTGGAGAGAGACACATTAATGACCAAATGAACCAAACCCTTACATTAAATGGATTGGCAGTTATAGACACCACCTGTGTTGCTCACTAAACCGCAAAAGTTGCAAGAAGTGCATGCAAGATAGCCCAGTAGATAATTATACAAAGACGCAAGGCAGGCCGACGCATTAATGCCCGGTCACAAGAAACCCTGAAACATTGCATTTTTAAGATTTTTCAGACCATTATGAAAGCAATGTAAGTATTGCATCAAAACAGGGAAGAACACAGATAATCCTACCATAGACCATCAATCATGTCAGACACAGGTCTTGTAAACTTCGGTACAATTCTCGATGTAGTAAGCGACTTGAAACCATGAACTGAGGAGGAAGAAGAAAACGAAATAAGAATCAAACTGCGTTAGAACAAAAAACATCAAAGAGCAACAAAACATCTTGTTGGACTACCTTTATCATCATCTTCATCCTCCAACCTATTCTCGCCAACAGGATCCTCATCAATAGCAATAGCAACTTGATCATTGTTGACTTTGCGCAAATTGCGAACTTGAGATGAACTGGAGGGCACAGGGGCAACCCATTTGTTGATCTGCATGGAAATTACACCAAATCTGAGATTGTTCTCAAGCACTCAAAAGTTGAATTGCAACAAGCATATAAAAATTGATGAGTTAAACTCAAATATTTCAACAAGCTTACCCTAACCCTACTAATCAACACAGAGAGAACTTCTAAGATGGTGTTACTTGTTTCAACTACTTGACAATTTGATTGCACAGTAGAGAAAAAGAAAAAGGAAAAAAATTGATATCGCTGTTTTAATGGTGCATCACTAGAAAACTAATTTTCATATGTGAAAGGATAGATTATGAGACTCACCACTGGTTCAACTTCCACAATTTCTGAGACTGAGTTGGTTGTCTGTCCCAAATCTTCAGCCCCTTCAAGCATATTCAATTGGGATTCTTTCTCGCGTAGAGAGCTCTCAAGAGTTTCTATTCGATGTGTTAACTCATCTACTTTATTCCTTTCTGTTTGCACTAATGTGTCCCTGCTTTGAGCCACCACCTGTAGATCCTCCAATTTAGACACAATGCTCGTAATCTTCTTCTGAAGCAATTCCTTGTGCTCAGGCGCCGTACTGCTATCATAAAGATGAACATCTTGCATCCCGACTTGAGAAACCAATGTGTCCAACCACAACAACAATTCATGGATATCGTCTGAATTTCTCTTGCTGCTCATCTGAGATGCAACCAGAACTTCATTGGTGCACCTAGTGACCTCTTGCCTTAAGAAAGATATTTCAGCATCACGCTCTTGCAATTGTGATTGAAGTTTTTCAACCTCAGCAAGGAGACTTTCAGAAAAATGATGGAGCTCATCAAACTTGTTCACAGTGATGGAAAGCTTTTTCAGAGCCTTTCCACGAGAAGCTTCAAGGTTCTCAATGTCCAAATTCTTTTGCTGCAAAATCTTTTCCAGTTCTTTTGTTTTGCTAGTTAAATCTTCCATCTGGACCTCTTCCTCATCAAGAGCTTGCATCAGGGTTTCAATTTCTGTAATCAACAAGTAGCATCCATTATTATGGATTATCTAAATGAAAAATTAGAAAATATAGCAATTAAAACTACTCATTTCAAAGTCATCTAAACTGACCTTGCTCTTTGGCAGCAAGCACATCGGTCAGCGATCTGACCCTCTCCTGTAAATCTGCTGATATGGCTTGCCCATCTAGAAGTTCCTTTACTCTCTGCTTCAATAATTCCCGCTCCTCTTCCATCACATCTACCTGTTTCTCCAAATCATAGATGCGAGTTCTTGAAGATTGCAGATCTAGCGAGTAGCTTGTTACAGCTGATTCTGCTTCCTTAATTTGACTAACTAGCTCCATGCAAATCCTCTCTCTTTGAATGTCCTTCTCCTGAAGCTCTTTCTGCAAATTTGATATCATAACTTTCATTTCTTTCTTTTCACCCTCTGTGATGTCTCCTTTTATACTAAAAAATTCCTTGACTGCCACGGACAATCTTTCTGCCATGGTCTTGAGTTGCTCCTCAGATGGAAAATTATGCCCACCACCATCAGCAAATCTTGTAGGTTTCCAGTTCACTGCCATGTCACCAGTAGCCAAAGCATTTCCTGATACTTCAGCTTTTCTATTTTCAATTTCCATGATAGAACTGGTGCATGCTTCATAAAGCAAACTAATGTTTCTGAGCAATACAACAATTTCCTTTTCCTTTTCCTTTTCTGCTGATTTTATATGCTTATTTTCTCTTTCCATGGCCTCAAATGACTCTCTTTGGGAAATCATTTCTCTGTGAAGGATCTCGATCAATTTTGATAGATTTCTGGCTTGGTTATGTAATGCACCAGAATGTTCGCCTAATATTACTTTAACTGCACCAATTTCTTTCATTAATTCTTGCACAGTATTACAAACTTCAATAATAAAATTATCATCAAAATCATCCGGCATGCTGGATTGTGATGAAAACTCCACGGATAAGTTGTCCTGAAAAGAGAGCTTAGGTTAGAAAACACAAAACAATAAATAGTAGGTCCAATCTAACTAAAATTTTCAAAACTAACAGGCTTGAAAAACAAGAATTCTTGAGAGAATCAAGTAATATAGATAATACCATGTTTTCTGAAATGTTGGATGTAATGCCATCAGCCCTGCTAAAAGGTGGAACATGAACTGCGAGATTAGTTTCTGTTCTTTTAACACATGATGCCATACCAGCCTCTACATTTTGCAGAAATTCCAGTTCCATGGTGAAAACACCACCCAGTAGATCATTGATATCAGAGAAGCTTTTCCTGAGTTTGTCTGCCATAGATTTTAACACTGCAAGCTCTGAATATTGTTTCCTTTTCTCCTGTGCATGAACTGTGAATGAGCTTTCCAGACGTGAAAGAGCTTCCAGTTTTGCAGCCTCCGCTGTATCCCTTTCCTTGGAGATCTCTGAAATTTCAATGCTGGCTTTAGCCAGCTCCTCTTGTAGACTATCATTCCTATCTTGGACTTCATTTAATTCAGCAAGCAGCAGTTCTGCCGCTCTTCCAGATTTTTTAGATTCTTGTTCGGCTGAAGCCACAGCAGCATGCAAATCACGGCATAGTTTCCCCATGTATTCCAACTTCTCAATTGGATCATTGCTGTAAATTTCAGCACCAACATCGACGTCTCCAAGAACATTCAACATCATGGTTAAAGTATGCCCTTTCTCCTGCAGAAGGTGCTCAGTTTCAGCCAAATGATTTCTCAAGAGTGAACTATCAGCTTCAAGGGCTTTCACCCTTTCAGGGTAAGTGGCCAAGTCTCTCATCTTCTGTTCATTGTCTGCAAGAGCATTTTCCCTGTCCTTAATCTGAGATTTCAAGAGCACCAACTCCACATTCGTCTCTTCAATGGTTTGTTTCAGACTATCCCGCTGTTGTACCAATAACTTCCCTTTTCTAACAGCAATGTTCAGCTTCTCTCTCACAGAAGTAGACTTCTGTTCCTCCTGATGCAGTAGCTCTTGTAACTCCAGTATCTTTTTCTCCTTTTCTTCAACTTCACAAATCAAAGACTGCTGCTTCTCTCTGTCCCTGTCTCTTTCCTCCTTCACAGATGCCAGTTCACTCAAAGTCTCTTCCAGTTCTTTTTTCAGAGAATCCCCATTTTCTTCCTCATTACCCCATGCATCTCTCTTCAGAAGAGCTGCATCAGATTCCTCAGAGTCCAATATATCTCTAGTTTGGCCTTCAATAAAATTGGCATCAGTTCCTTTAGCATGGTGATCTACAACTGCCTCAACAGGCACAGATTTTGCAGAAGAAAGTGATGCGTAGTTCTCTACAAGCTTCCTCAGTAATCTTTCCAGACACTCTGTACTGCTGCCATCAGATATAAAATCTTTTGCACCATGATCCTGAAATGCATCACAAACCAAATCCTGCATCCTTCTTATCTCATCATTAATGCTCTGAATACGCTCCTCAATCCCAAGCTTGTCAACCAATTTCTCCTGCAAAGCAGATGCTTCATTCTGCAGTTTTTCATTGTCTAGTTCAAATTGGACTGTCCTTGCTGAAAGTTTCTCAACATCAGAAGTCAGAATCTCCAATCTTTCAAAAAGGTTCTCTCTGTCAAGGATAACTGCTTGAAGGTCTCTCTCAAGGTCAGATGCTCTCTTTGATGACTCCTGCAACTCAGCAATTAGGTGAGATACTCTATCTTGTGCCTCTTCCAAATCTGCAGTAATTGATCTGCAATAATTTTCAAGTTCATCAATCTTCTGCAGCAGAGAATTTCTATCATGGCTAGCCTCTGAAAGTGCATTTTCTAACCACTCAATCCGATCCTCTGGCTCAGCCAACCGCAAGTGGGAAGGCAAATTGATCCTAGCTAAATGTTCTTCCCATCTCTGAACCAAGTTGTTCCTTTCCATCAAGGATTGTTCCAGCATTTCATTTTGTTCAGCCAAGCCATAAAACTTACTTTGAAGCTCCTCATATCTTCTTCTCAAATCATCCCCTGAATTTGAGCCAGGCTGTACATCCTCTTTCCAGGTATCTGCGACAACAAAACCAGTATCAGAATGTGAACCCCCAACTGAACTTTTTTGGTCCCAATCTGTAGGCAGTACAGTGTTTACAGTTGCTGATCTTGCTAACCAATCAACCTTTTCGATTATATCTCTTGAATGGAAATGCTCTGGCAGATCCAGATCTTCTAAAATCTCCTCTATCCTCTGGAGTACCGAGTCTTTTAGAAGAAAAGATTCTCTCAGTGCAGTAGCTGAGTTGCGGATGTATGAAAGTTCAGATTCCAGAGCTTCCACGCGCCCACCAGCCTCTGAATAGGTCTTCAGTTTTGCTTCAATTTCATGCAGCCTGGAATCTTTCAGCTGTAACTCCTGTGAGCATCTGTCCAATTCACCAGATGTCTCTGCCAGGGACTGCTTAAGACTGTCACGCTGCACAACCAGCCCCTTCCCCTTGGCAACAGCTATGCTAAGCTTCTCTCTAATGGATGATACCCTCTGCTCTGACTGTTGGAGTTCACTTACTGTCTCCTGCCATTCAGATCGCATAGCAACAAGAGCTTCCTCAGCCTGGGTCAAATGCTCCTTAAGTACAAGGATTTCATTCTCATGCTGAAGCGTCAACCCAGTTAACTGATGTATCTCCTTCTGCAGTTCTGTCATTTCCAGTACCTTAGAACCAAACTCTTCCCTATATGAGTTAACCTGCTGCTTAGCCTCCTTGTATTTGTGCACAAGGAAAGACACCAATGACTCCAGATGGGAAACAGGTGTCATCTCTGAGTCTGCCCCACCATCTTCAAGTTTCACTTCACCCTCAACATTTTCAATTAGCCTTTGAATGGAACTAAAATCATGGCACCTTCTGTTCAGTTCCTCAATATCTTTTATTTGACTCATCAACTCAGAGTTAAGTTTCTTGTTTGCAGACTGAAGTTGTAGCCTCTCAGCCAAAGCATTCTCCAATTTCTCCAAAAGGGCTTTGAATCTAATATAATCTACAGTGTCAGGCAATTCCTCATCTTGTAAATTACTTTCTTCCACATAACCACATGAATCAATCACAATTTTTCTAAGCTCAGAGTACAGCTCATGCAAAGTGGCATTAACCAACTCACTTTTCCCAAGCAACTCATTGCACTTCTCACTTACTCCATTGAATAAGTTAGAGGCAGTTTCATGGTCTCTGGAAGAAGCTTCAAGTTTCTCCTTCAGATCCTGTATCGTATTTGTAGCAGCATTAACAGAGGCAGTAACATGACTACTTACATCCAAGGAACCATGACTGGGCATTGAGGCGGTGGAGGTGAGTGAAAATCCAGTAGAGACATCTAGCCTATCAACTGCTTCAATAATCTGGGCAACGGTTGAATTCCATTCCTGCTCAACTGTCAATGCCCTCTCAGCTGCTTCCATTTGGGATTTTGCTAGTTCATCATGAAGTAAGGAAGCCTTCTCATCTGAACTTTTCTGTAAACCATGCAACTGACTCTGCAAATCTTCAATTTTCAATTCGCAGTCACTCAGTTTTCTGCCAAACTCAGAATTTTCTGCTTTAAGACTGAATTCTTGTTGTCTCAGGGAATCACAAAGAACTTCAAGCTTGTTGTTTTTTTCATTAAAATCAGACAAATGTTGCTTTACAGCTTCATAAAGAACACCAAGTTGGATGTTGGTTGCTTCCAAATTATCATTGTGTTCCTTCAGGGCTTCAGCCTGAGACTTGAGCTCCCTGACAGTGCAATTAGCAATGCTTATATCATCTCTCTCTGTCTTGAACATTAAACTGGCATTCTCAGCATCTAGAGTTAATCGCTTAAGGATTGCCTTCAAATTTCCTGTGTATTCTTTCATTGAAGCAAAAGGATCTGTTGCTGGTGATTGATCCTCTTTCATGGAACCATCCTCTGCCTCATTCTCATCATGTTGCCCCTTTGACTCAAAAGCTTGAATTAGTTTTGACACTGCAGGAGATGCACTTTTACCACCAGCTCTAGTTAGTGATACCGAATGAGAGTGCACCACTTCAATTTCCTTTTCAAGACCTTGCAAAACTTTTCCTGCCTCTTCAAGGTGTCCCTTCAAGGCTACAAAACCCACGGAATCATCATAGACTTCCTGCCCCAACAGTGCTAGTGGTGGAGCTACTTCAAAGTTACCACACATGGATTTCTCAGACATTGTAGCTTCACCATCATGCTCAACATCAGATGCATTCTCCCAAACCTTGCTCTGTGTTTCAAAACTTCCAACTGGATTCGCAGCTTTGCCAACCAGGGATGACTTTTGGGCTTGCAAGTCTTCAATTTCTTGTAGCTTAACCTTATGTATATCCAGATTGCTGCTAAGAAATATATTTTCCTCTGTAAGTTGTTCAAGACGCGTTGTCATCTCTTTTAGCTCAGATTCAAACTGCAAGCATTCTGCATGATCTTTAGATAACTCATCATGAAGGATAACAAGCTCAGATGAAAGTCTATCTCTCTCCTGGGCTGAATAACTTATGTCCTCTTCAAGTTTCTTTCTCTCTTCTGTAGCCATGGCAAGGCTCCCACTTAATTTCAGATTTTCCACTTGTAGAGCTTCCACCAAACCCTTACAATCAGATAACTCCAGGCAAATCTTATCATGACAAACAGCAAGGTACTCCTTTTCCCCATTAAGCTTGATTTTCTCATCTGTCATTGAAGTAACAGTTCCCCTCAAGTTGGAACTTTCTGTCTGCAAAGCTGCTATCAAACTCTTGCAGTCAGCTAATTCATTCGACAGCTTCTCATTCTCATGGAGACAAGATTTTCTTCCATCCTCAACTATCTTTCTCTCCTCGGTTAAGGAAACAAGACTGCCATTTAAGTTTTCAACTTCCACCTGCAAGGCTGCAACAAAATCCTGGCTGTTGGCCAATTCCTTGGATAGTCTCAATAATTCTGATTGAGACATCTCCAGACTATTCTGCAACTTGTCTGCTCTAGCAGAAACTTCCGCGACTTCTGCCTTTGCTTCGTGAAATTGATGCTCAAGCTCTTCCCTCCCACTAAAACTAGCCTGAAGTTCAGATCTGCATTCTGCAAGCTCTTCAGCAAGGGAGTTACCCCTCTCGTGAGCTTCTTTGAGTGATGCATGAAGCACAGATATTTCATCATCCAATTGATGCAAACGGTGATCATTCTCTATTTGTAGATCAGACTGTTCAGAAAGTTGCAATTGAAGGATATCTTTCGTGCACTTTGTGAGGAACAATTCTTCTCTAAGTCTCTCCAACAAACCCGGAAAGCCATTCTGTGATGAGAATGAATTGGTAGTCCCCAACTCAACATTAGAAACTGATCCCCGAGATTTGAGCAGTAACCTATACTCTTCTTCATTAAGTCCCTTTATCACCTCTAGCAGCTGCAAGAAAGTAATTTCGCCCACATCACCACGAGGAGACATGGCATATCCTTCAGATGTACTTGCTAGTTTATTTAAAAGAGGCCTTTTGTCACTTTCAGCAACAAACACAAAAGAATCCTCGGGAAAATATTGTGGACTAGATGCTTCTGTAACCAATCTATCAGATTGAACACTTTCCCCATCATTTCCACAATATCCATACCCAGACGGAATTTCCACATTTTCTACAGTAGGTAAACCTATATCAACAACTTTCCCATTTTGATTCGTGGCTTCATGGATAACACCTGCACTTCCATCAGCCTCTGAAATAGCCAAAGTAGATGCCACTAGCCCATCTGACATGTCAGTTGCACTTGCAGAAACAGAAGCATCATCTACCCCATCACTTTGCTTTGATTGAGAAGCTGCTGCTTTCTCCATGTGGATCTGTTCTGAAGCTCTCTCTCCAGCACATTTGGCAATTTCACCATGCCCAGAGAAAGAAAGCCTCCTGCCTCCTTCAAGCTCTAAATCACTGCTTCCACCAAAATGCTGTGAGTCCAAACCATCACCTTCCTGCATTGCCCCCACCCAGCAACAAATGAGAATTTAATTATAAATCAAATCCACACATTACTTTGTCCCAATCTGCCAAACAGACTTCCCTAATAAAAGGAAAAGGGAAATATAGATTGACAATTAGTATTTAGAGATTAAAAGACCAACCTACATCAGTTACCTGGTTTCCCCTTGCTTGTATCGAGGATGTATCAGGGGTATCTTCTTGTGGTGGCAACGGCCACATGCCATCTTCCCCATCCTGGCTCTCTGTTTCACCTGTAATGGTTATGCCATCCATAGTGTCAATTAATTTATGAGGGGCTGACACATCCACACGTACAAATGCATCATCATGTTTGGTTTTTGCTTCAGAATCTGGAATATCTGAGCTTCCTAAAGGAACAACTCTTGTAGCCTTATCATCAATAGACTGGCTACTTTCCCCTTCATCAGGTTTTGAGGAATCAATATGATTCTCATCAGCCCCACCTTCCTCCACAGCACTGCCAGCATCATGATCCAAAGCTGTTTCGGCTACTCCTGTTTCAGGTGTCAGAGGAATTGAAGGCAGATCAACAGCCACAACATCAAGATCAAGATCAGGGGCCCCAGAAGATGCAGACGCCAAAGAATCTACCCTTCCCGAATCATGATCACTCTGAGATTTAACTTCCCATTCATGAACCTGTTTCAATCCTGCTGCTTTTCCAGTACTCGACGCTTCATCAGCGTCAGATTCATGCTTCTCCAACGTGCTAGACTTTTTCGAGGATCTTCCATGGCTACTACTACTGCCTTTACTGTCCTTCTTCTGGCGAAATTGCTGAAGCTGATAATTCAAAACAAAGACTCAGATTCCGACCAATTGCATTCAATCTTTTGACCTCCTTTCTAACCCAAAGAAAGAGAAAAGAAAAACAAAAGGCTTAAATTTCAAAGACCCTACACATCACAGAATGTCGAATCTCCTACAGTTACAGCTAATGCTGTAATGATTCTAATTTTTTTTCTTTACAAAACCATAACATGGATTTTTATTTTTCCCTTCGGATTTAGCTTCCGCAGCGTTCCTGAGATTAATACCAAAAGCAAAATTCATAACATTCTGTTATACATTTTCTCCTACTCTATATATTAAAAAAATAAAAATAAAATCCATTTCCCTCTAATTCAGCGCCAACCAATCAAATTGTTAAAAAAACCGAATCAATCGATTAATAATAAAAATAAATGAAAGAATGGCAATAACAAATAATGCTAACAATAAGAAGAAGAAGAAGAAGTACCTTTTTACGACCTGCGGCGAGCAGATCGGTACGGCTCTTGTTCTTGTCCATCCTCCGATCCGCTCCGTTTCTACTCCCCACCGTTACTTGTCACTAAACACCTCCTCCTCCTACTCCAATTCTCGCGCTCACCATCAGATTCTTCTTCAATTCATTTAAGAACATAAACAAACTAAATCAAAATCACCCTCATTAAGAGCATTATTCACGCTAATACCACGCTGTTATTTCCTTCTCCAAACAAGTACAGATTGATTCGAGAGAGAGAGGAGGAAACACCTGTGATTTCGGTTCGGATTGGTATCGATTCTGGAGGAGTTTGTTGCGAATTTGCTTGGAAAGGACGTTTGTTTGCTAGGTTTTGGCTCTCGTAGATCTAACGCAAAGCTTTTTCCTCTGTTGCTTGCTGCAGGTGAGATGTCGAGGGAGCAGCAGGAGCCATGTTTTGATTTGGTTTTGCTCCTTGGGCTGTAACGGTGTCGCGTTGGTGAACGAACCGAGACGACAAGGCGGGCCAAGTTGGAGGTCGGATGGTACGGCTTCGTTTCGGGGAACTAACCAAGACGACAAGGCTGGCGGGCAGAGTTGGGGAATGGACCCTGGGCCTAGAGGGCCGAGACAGATGGACGGGTCTCTGGACTGGCTAACTTTGGGCTCGTCGTCGGATTCACTAGTAATCTTCGTCATATTTTCAACTCCTATCAAGCACCTATGACAAAAATAATAGTTTATTCCCTTTAAATTGTGTTTGGTTTAAAATTAAAAATTGGAGATCAATTTTTAATAAATCCCAATATTTCCCCCAACCTATTTTTTCCCACCCTCGACTTGTTAACACTTAATCCTTGTTTGGAGGTCGAGTGTTTATGCCCTAATCCTTTTCCCCTCTCAGACAAAACTAGGAAACAAGGTTACGGGGGTGAAGTGCTTATCCCTTAACATATATATCTCTCTTAACAAAAAAAAACCAAACACAGCCTTACAGTTAATTACCGTTGCAATCTAAGTCCAATTAATGTATTCACAAAAATATCTCGTTCCTGTTACCCTATCTTGGAATTCTATGAAGGGCACAGACCGACCTTACCAGCTAAGCTTCCAAAACCACAAATCTGTCTATGTTGCTTGAATTTGCATGCCCGTCCAAGGCTACGTGTATTTTTACAGTTAATTACTGTTGAAGATGTTTTTACTCTTACCACAACTTTATCTGTGTAGTGCGTCTCAAATTATGATTAAAAAGAAAAGAAAAAAAAAGGGTTTGGTCTAAGAAAAGCATAAGCTTTTAGCTTTTTGTAAATATGTATTTTTTTCAAATAGTAATTATAAAAATTATCATGATATTAAACATAGTGAGTATTTGTTTTTGTGTTACGATTTATTTTAAAAAAAATATGTGAAAAATATTAAATTAATATTTTTAAATTTTTTATGGTTTTGGTATATTGATGTCAAAAAAAATTACTCACTGTTCTGCAATTAAGCGGGAAGCTTTACAAAATGAAAACTCAATATCCTAAGCAAAATTTGTTCTTGATGATTTTTTTATTTTTTTTTGCTGCGAAACAAGTTGCGTGGAGTAATCAACGTAAAATGTCCTAAGCAAGATTTGTTCTTGATTTATGAGCTTGCAAGGATCCTTTACTTACCTATCATAGGTTTGAATTTACCAATTCAGCATGGTGTGGGAGCCCATATTATATTAGTATGTGGAGGTAAAGCTTCCACACAGAAGGGAGAGGCCAGAGAGATGGCGATAATTCAATCTAATACCATTCTGCAATTAAGTAGGAAGTTTTACAAAATGCTTTCTTTGAGTCTCATTTGAGCATTTAATCAACACCTGCTCAATCAAAGCTTTTTTAGTTGATTTGCCCTTTGATTTTGTTAATTGAAAAGGTCATTGGTTTGGACCCAAATCTACTTCAGTTTGAATAAATAGATTTCAATGAAAAATGGTTATGAGAGGTTGGAATATTAACCTAGTTTTACAATGTACATGGCCTGAATTCTTGTCCGGTCTTAAAATGATCTAATATATCGATGGACTTAAACTAAATTAATTTTTAATTTAAATAAATAAATTTTTTATACATTTTTTCAAATACATTGCCTATGAAAAATGATTATAATTTCACGTGTATATAATAACCTAGATTTTTATCTGACCTTAAATTAATTTACCATGTTAATCAATTTAGATTATATCAACCTCCACTCAATTTAATATGAAACTAAACATGAGTTAACGAGTTATTGTGTTCATCTATTAAGCTAACACAAGTTTAATAATATTAATGAAATATTAAAAAAAAAATAAGTTTATTGGAAAATGATTTTGTAAGTTGTTATAAGGAATTTAGAAATATAATTTTTCCAAAATGTTTTTGAAAAATCCCTTTCATCTGGGAGGTCATTTCCTACACATGCATCAATAAGCTCAACGCATTAAATTAAGATTAAAATTAGGACAGCCACCTATTTTATTACATTCAAAGTCATAGGAGCAAAAGATAATTAACTAGCCTCGAGAGTTTTGGTGGACAGATACAATGTCCTGTCCGATGATTGTTGATATCTATCAAGATCACAAAGTGATTTCACTCGATGAATTCACGGGTGAAGTCGACTCAATCTTGCTGTAAATCAATGCTAGCACGCAAGTCTCCTCCCTCCGCCATGAACTTTCCTGCGCGGTGGGTGTGCATGATCACAGATTTTTACCTGTTAAACAATGGGGCTAGACAGCTAACATCGTGCCCATGGATGGCACCACCCCAGGAAAAAAACACAAAAAAAGTGGAAGGGTGTGGCATTTTTTAAAACCAAATGACATTTCCAGATGAATAAGATATTGTCACCATGGAATCGAATCAGAAATCAGATCTTCCCCATGTTGTTTTAATGGGAAATAAGATATTAGATAGGTCAAAACCTGTTTGGTCAATTCTTATTAAAGGCTTATCAAATGATCCTTGGGATGCTAGTGATGATATACGTTATATATACATGGTTGGTGGGCTTGGAAATTTCTTAAGAATTATAAATGGAAGAAAGAAAAATACAAATATTCTCAGCTCGCTCGCTCTCTCTCTCTCTCTCTCTCTCTGACTTCATGTTCAAGCCGACCCTTCAAATCCTTGTACGAAAAAACAAGGGCAAGTTGATAGCTTTTCAAAGCAGAAAGCTTTAGCATTCGCATGCTATTAATTAAAAATTAATGGCGATGGGTGAATTTTATAGCTAAAGGAGCCTGGTGAGGTTGCCATTTTGAATATCTCCATTATTTTGGCCTTTGTGCAGTCCACACATGCAAGTAGTGAGTCACATTCATCCTAGTGAATGTTCATGCCACCTTTGCAGACACAAAAAATTGACACAGAATAGAGTAGATATGCCTTGTATAGGAAATCCCACTAGCATTAACCCAAAGAATAACACCCTTAGAGATAGCGTTTGATTACTATTTGTTTAAAATATATATAAAAAAAAATAGAGATGAAAAAATGGGAATGTACATTAAATATGTCTTTAAAATAATTTTAAAATAAATTTATATACTTTTAAAACATGAAATATAGAGAAATACATCATTTTTATTTTTTAAGTCTCTTTTTTTTAAAAGATTATTAAGCAAAAACTACTTTAAAGATTAAAATAAACGAGAGACCTTCCCTTGTAAGTTAAATTGAAAGTTCTTAAAAAAATGATGAATCTAATCCTGCCGAATGAATTTGTTCCAAGCCTATCTTTCAAATACTATAGTCCTAATCAATGCGTGGGGCGACCACCACTCACCTCACCTAGTTAATTAGGTAAACTCCACGTTGTTAGATTTTTTTATTTTTATTTTTAATGTGATGAGTTGACAATCTATCATACTCCATTTATTTTTCATTATTTAATTACCTGTAATTATGCCGAAACTGTTGCACAAATCTTTTATTTTTTTCAAGAATAAAAATAGAATATAATTATCATTGAAAACACTATATGATTTATTTTAATTTAATTAGTTTAATTTCTAAAAAAAATAAAGTAACTTTTCTATATTTCAAAACATCATTTACAATAGAATCCCAATTTCTTCTTTTTTTTATTTTCATAGTGATATCATCCATTTTATATATATATATATATATAAAAGTCAAGAAATACATTTGACTTTGCATTTTTAATGTCAAAAAAATAATATAGATAACCTTAAAAACAGCTTTGTTCTGGGAAAAACAATGGTAATAATATATGCTTAAAATGGTGGCACCAGCTAATATCAGATTTTCAATGCCTCGGTATGAATTCCTACCCCACGTGGCAGCATTGGGATGGTACTTCCACTTCGGGGTTCATGATGGTGAAAATAAGTCAACCATCTCTATTTTCGTCACAGTTGGATTAACTAAGTCCAGATCGAACGGACCGTAAAGATTTATGTTTTCTGGTTAAAAAACAGGCATGGTTGAGGTGATCCCCGCTTTTAGCCAGCTTTCTAGAGATATTTATAAATACTTTTTATTTATAAATATATTAAAAAAAATTAAAAAAAGTATATTGATATTAATATATAAAAATAATCTAAAAACATTAAGAAAAACTAACTTGAAGCTTTTTTTCTCAATTATTTGCAAAAATATTTTAGAGCTAAAAAACAAGCGGATTATCATATGCGGTGTGATATGTTTTTTAACTAAAAATATATTAAAATAATTTTTTATGATTTTTTTATATATGATATTGTCATATTAAAACTATTAAAAACCTTCTAAAATTATTAATTTAATATTTTTTAGATAAAAATTATTATAAAAAAATTAACAACAAAAACAAACACTTCAAATCTCTCACAATTTTAACTCTCAAGACTTGCGTTGGATTATTATTATTATTGTGCATTGAGAGGTATCTAAATTAATTTATGAGTCAACAAAACCAAATTAACTAGTGGAAAAATGCTAAAGGTGCCTCTCTCACTCTCTAGTATTGTTCTATATATTTATCAAAATATTTTCACTTGAATGATGATTTTAATTAAAGTATAAAATTAATTAAATTGTTAAGGATCTTAAAGAAAAACATCTTTTTTTACTATTTCAACACTTTAAAATTAATCATATGTATTAACACATCCTCTCTAGTTAAGCCTAATTTATTAGTAAGTAATCATTAGATGGGCATACCAGGAAAACTAGTCTAAAATTTAATTTTATAATATAATATTAGTTATTTTTTAAAGTATTTTTTTAAAAAAAATTATTTTTGATATTGGTATATTAAAATAATTTTAAAACATAAAAAATAAATTAAAACAAATAAAAAATTTTATTTTTGTGATAAATGGATCATTAAGATCCATATCGTTTTGTTACCTTTGAAATTTTAAATTCTCATTAAACATGTCTTTTTTTATATGGATATATTTTTCTATAAATTTGTGATGATTATCATGTTATTGTTCTAGCATGACTTGAATTTTTTTTATATATATATATGAAATGTTAAGGAATAGACAAATAATGAGTGTTATTAAAGTAAATGACAATAAAGATGATGTTCATATTGTGCAGTTTAAAAATACAAAGTATAAAAGGTAGGGAAGTACATTTGCACCTCAACATATTCTTATTGTTTACTCATTTAAAGTAAAATATCATTTTATACGTGTGCAACTCCTTTGTTCGTGTCCCTATATTTTGTTATGAGGTTAGACAAACAACCACTTTATTAAGATCCCTCACTTTAGTTTCTACTCTTTATGATGAATTAGTGTTAGTGAAGATGTGCATCTGGATTATGGAATAGAGATTAGAGATATGATATTTATAGGAAACTTAAATGTCTTATATATGGTTGATTTTGATGAAATTTTGGAAATGAATTATTAGTGAAGCATAGGGCTTCAATATATTATTGGGGTAAGAAGGTAATGTTTGATCTATATGAAGAAGTTGGGTTGGTAATTCAATTAGATAAGATTTCATCTTCATCAATTATGTTGTTGGTTATGTTAAGGAAAATAGCCTAAAAAATAATACAATGCTACCTTACATATATAGTGGATGTAGAGAGAAGTTTCCTAGTTAGATTAAGTCCCTATAGTTAGGGAATTTATCGATGTTTTTCTCAATGACTTACCTAGATTGCCTCTATATAAAAAAACTGAGTTTTGTATTGAATTGGTTTTGAGTGCCGAACCAATATCAATGGCACCATATAAAATGGCAGCAACAAAATTGAGGGAGCTAAATGAGCAACTGCAGGATTTGTTGAATAAAAAGTTCATCCGACCAAGTGTGTCCCCTTGGAGAGCCCTAATATTATTTGTAAAGAAGAAAGATGGGTCATTGAGAATATATATAAATTATTTTAGGTAACTAAATCAGGTAACAGTTTGAAATAGATACCAACTTTCTCATATAGATGATTTGTTTGATCAATTATAGAGGGCTCAATTCATTTCTAAGATCGATCTTCGACCTAGGTATCATCAGTTGAGGATAAAAGAGGAGGATATTTTAAAGATAGCTTTTAGAACTCGGTATGGTCATTATGAGTTCTTGGTGATGTCTTTTAGATTGACAAATGCACCCGCGATTTTTATAGACTTGATGAATAGAGTGTTCAGACAATTTATTAATTGACTTATGATAGTATTTGTTGATGATATTTTAGTGTATTCAAGGTCTAAAGAGGAGCTTGAGCAGCACTTGAGAATGGTGTCTCAAACTTTACAAGATCATCAGTTATATGGCAAATTCTCAAAGAGTAAGTTTTGGTTGTTTTCAAAAGATTGAACCAGTTAAAGTAGTGATTTGGGCCTAATTTTTTATGATAGAGATTATAAGTTTTTTAAGTTTGGCCGGCTACTATCAAAGGTTTGTGGAGAATGTTTTTTGAATTTTTGCACCATTAACTAAGTTAATGCAGAAAAATATCAAGTCTTAGTGGTCTGAAGCTTGAAAGAAAAGTTTCTTATATTTGAAACAAAGATTAACTATAACGTCTATTCTTGTAGTACCATCAAGTTCTGGTGGTTACGCGGTGTAATGTGATGCTTTAAGAGTGGAGTTAGGATGTATTCCAATACAGCATAACAGAGTTATTACCTATATTTCATGTAAGCTGAAAAAATACGAATAGAACTATCTTACACATGATTTAGAGATGACAGTTATAATTTTTACTTTGAAGATTTGGAGGCACTATTTGTATGGTGAAATTTACGAGATCTTCACAAATCATAAAAAGTTTGAAATACATCTTTTAGTAAAATGATCTAAATCCGAGGTAAAGAAGATGAATAGAATTGTTGAAGGATTATAATTGTACTATATAGTACCACCTGGGTAAGGCAAAATGGAAGTGGAAAAGGATCACAATGGACTTTGTGACAGGATTGCCTAGGAGTTAAAAGGGTTATAATTTGATATGGGTGATTGTTGATAGATTGATAAAATCAGTCAATTTTCAGCTAGTTAAGATTACCTATAGATATGCAAAATTAGTGGAATTGTTTAGTAGTGAGATTTTTATAGTTGTATAGAGTGTCAATCTTAATAGTGTCAAATAGAGATTTGCAATTTATATCGTGGTTTTGGGTGAAGTTTAAAAGGGTTATGGCCACTAAAGTATAGATGAATACAACTTTTTTTCTTTAGACAAATGGTCAATTTGAGAGGACTATTCAAATCATGGAGGATATGTTAAGGGCTTGCGTTATGAATTTTAGGGTTGGTTGTAGCAAGTTCCTACCATTATTGGAATTTGCTTATAACAGCAATTATCAAGCTAGTTTAAAGATGGCACCTTATGAGGCCTTATATGGTTGGAAATGTAGATCATTGGTTTGTTGGTTTGAGGTTGGTGAGAAAAAGCTAATGGGACTGAAGTTGATTTAAATTACCTTAGAAAAGATAGAGGTAATTAGAAAGAAGCTTTAAAAAACTCAAAGTAGACAAAAAAAGTTATACAAATAAAAAAGGCATGACTTAGAGTTTTTAATAGGTGATTGTGTGTTCTTAAAAGTATCATAAAAAAGTATTCAGGTTTGGGAAGAAAGGCAAGTTGAGTCCATGATTCATTGGACCATATAGGATTCTAGTGAGAGTTGGAGCAATTGCTTATAAGTTAGCACTACCATCAAACTTGTTTGTCATTCATCCGATATTTCATGTTTCTATGCTATGATAATATATATCTAATCCATCTCATGTGTTAACAGTTTATCCCATTGAATTGAGAGATAATATGATTTATAAGGTGCAACTAGACGCTATAGTTGACCGATAAGTGAGGTAACTTAGGTTTATGGATATAGTTTTAGTGAAAGTGAAATGAAAAGGTCATTCACATGAGGAAGTGACATGGAAGTTTGAGGATAAGATGCGTGAGGAGTATCTTCATCTTTTCAATAATTTTGATAAGTATTCAATCATTTCTATTAAGTTTTGAGGATGAAACTTTTATAAGATGGAAGATTATGATGATTTGAATTAAAAGAGATTAGAAAAAGGCAACAAAGCCCTTGAAGGCTTAAAAGTTGGTATAAACAAATTAAGGGAATTATAGTAATTAAATAAACATAATAATTATATATAAAAAAGATATATGAAAATTTTAAGGGAGAACCAGCAAGAGTGAGGTGAGAAAGAATAAGAAGAAAAGAAAAGAGAAAAAGATAAGGAAAATAAAAGAGAATCGAAGAAAACAAGTTTAAATGTAAGGTTTAGGTTTTTAAATGTATAAATGTGTGTTTTTTTTAGTTTTAAATTTCTATCATGATAAATGTTAGGGTTTTGAAGATTGTGATTTGAGTTTATTGATGAATTGATATAAATGTTATGGTTTGATTGTTAAGGGTAATGAGTTAATTAGTTGATTTTAAGTTATGATTTTGTTTGAATGATGAATTTATGTTAGAAATTAGGAGATAACAATATGTAACATGTGAAAATTATGGGATTAAAGTTGAAGATGATGAAAATTCAGTTTCGTCCCTCAATTTGTAAACATTACAGTCTAGTCTATAAACTTTGAAAAATTACATAGTGGTCCCTATAACATCATCTGAGATTTTGGACAGAACAAAAGATGAATTATGGGCATAATTCCAGTATAGTTATGAATTTTTAACACTTTCAATTTGGCCGTCCCATTTGACAAAATTTACAATTTGACCCTAAAAATTTGAAAAAAATTCTAGAATGGCCCCTGGAGCATAATTAGAGATTCTGGATAGAAGTGGGGATGAATTATGGATATAATTTTACTATATTCATGAATTTATGATTTTTTAGTTTGGTCCTTCAATTTGATAAAACTGTAATTTTACCCTTAAAATATAATAAATTTTAGATTGGTCCCTACCTATAATAATAGCCTTTTCATATTGGTATGATGAATCATTGATGGTTATTTAGTAAATTATTATTAACTTTTATTATTTATTTTATTATGGATTAGATTTCGAGAAAACCGTTAATTTTTGGATTTTTAAAAAAATAACTAATTTATATAGGGTTATAGAATAGACCCTTAGTTAAGTGTATTAAATAGTTTGTATGTTCTTTTGAGTTGTTTTTGAATATGTCTCCTTTATATTCAAATAATCCTGATATTTTACCGACGGGACATTAATAGGATTTCTTTCAGTATCTGCTTTCAAGTCAAATAATTTTTTATATGTATAAGAAATATTATAAATATTTGAGTTATTAATATGAATTGTATCATGCTTCTTGATAATATATATGTTATTTATTGTCTTTGTTGTGATAAAGTATGATCAACTGTTGAATCTGAATTCTTGATATGAGCCAATATATATTTTAAATTGACATATGAATTGATAACTCTTTATTTTATTGATGTCATGAGTTGAGTCTTGAGATATGAATATGTCTGTTTGATTATGATTATGAATTTATGGTATGCTAGTCAAAATATCCATGCTAATAGGATAGTGTTAGCCTTTGTACATATCGTATCCGAATCCTAGTTGATCGGAGGAGTCACCAATCTATGTGGATTGATCATCCCACAGTATAAAGTCTCATACTCATTATATTTTAATTTTCTGATGAGCTTTACCTTATAATATTCTTGTTTTAGTCTATTTAAGAAACTTTTCTATAAGAATCTAGAGCTATAATTGTGTATATATTCATAATTGTTGTGTTGCCTTATGTGTGTGTGTATATTGAACATTTACTATCTACCGAGTTGTTCAACTTACCCTCTCATTATTTATCTTTTCAAGCTTATAGCTTGTTGGCTGCTCAGTTTTGTTAAACCTTCGTAACCTATTCTTTTATTGAAATTAATACTTTTTATTTATGTCTAATTAGTACTCTACAATTATGAATTTGTGTTAAATCTTATATGAAGACGGTCAAATTATACTATGAAGTTAATTTTATTATTAATATTGCGTTGAAATTTAATTGAGTTATTAAAGGATAAGTATGCATATAAGTTTTAGTTCGCTTGGGCATGAAATCTTGAAGAAGAATCATGTTTATATACCGATCATGGATTTAAATTCAGGTCATGACAATAATATTATTATTGTTAACGAGGACAATAATAAAAACAACTATAATAATTAAATATTTTTTTATCATGTGTTAATTTAATGCTGATAAGTATTTTTATACATGTGTCATCATCAGTTTTTATATTATTTAAATACCTTAGCATTATATTTTTCATGGCACAAAACAATAGTTCGCCCGTGCGGAGTCTATTCTAGAAGACAATTTTTACATATTGTATCTTAAGCTAACACAATGACCGGCATTAGTTAATCTACCACGTAACTAGTGATAAAAAAAGGGGGAAGACATGAATAAGAAATTGCAAAGGTGGGGGATGGGGTTAGTTTAGTTGATATCTTCTAAGCTTTGAAAAGTCAGTCAAATTTAATAAAGGGATTCAAACATCCACACAAAACCAACAGCTCAATAATGCATTGCATTCATGGTAAAAGGAAAATTCGAGCTACATTAAACAATAATAAATTAACTTGACCAAATTATAGAGAAATCGCTTCATTGATCATGCATGAATCTTGGTCATGAGTTTTCTTGACTTTTCCATCATATCCTGTCTTCTTTTTTTTAAAAAAATAAATAAATTAATCCTCGACTAGCTTTGCTAGAAAGCAATGCCCTTGAAGTGGACAGCAACTATCTATTCTTCAATAATTTATCTATATTATATGTTCGGTGGTTGTGTGTGTGTGTGTGTATATATATATACATATTCCTGAAATGAAAACCTTGATTTTGAGGCCGTTTATCTGGTTATAATTATTTTTTGATATTAATAAGTAATTTAAAAACATTAAAAATTATTAATTTAAAATAAAAGGTAAAAATATTTTTAAAATATAAAAATGTATGATGGAGAATCCCTAGTTATCATTGAATTTACTCGAAGACTTGTGACACGAGGAGAAAAGACAATAACTAGACGTTCGCAAGTATAAATACAAGAGGCTTTCCTTGATATATTATATTCAATAATTAACAATAAAATTAACGAGTTGAGGTTTGTTTGGATTTGATCGAGATATTAATTCAACCTGATTTTTTGATAGAGTTAAAATATTTTTTTAATTACTATTATTATTGTTTTCGACTCAGATTAATTCAAGCTCGGAATTAACGGGGTATCGGATCGATCTCTACGGCTAGTTCGTATAACCATGGTTATATTGTGGTCTCCTCTGCAGAATATGTTTGTTTCCCATCTTTCTACAGTTTCTTCTTCTAGTCTTGTCAAAACGCACCTTTCCCACTCCATTATGCATTCAACAATTAGCAACAGTGATTCAATCTCTCGGATCAGTTTTCAAACTTAACCCTCTTTCGTATTTCAGTTTGGTCTCTCGTTTCTTTATTGCTCCCCGCTACCCCACATTGAACTTTTCAAACTCATCCCAGCCATTAGATCACAACTAATCTTTGACTCTCTCCTCTATATCAACCCCTCCAAGTTCCGTTCTTTCCCTCACTTCCCCCACCCCCCCTCTCTCAGAACAGCCCGGAGACCTCCCTCATGCCCCGTTGAGCTCTCTCTGAGAAAGCCCGAAGAGAATCCGTCCAAACATGGCAGTAGAGCTGATGAGTTTTAACACAAAGATGGATGATCAGATGGCTATTCAAGAGGCTGCGTCACAAGGAATTAAGAGCATGGAACACTTGATCCGAATCATGTCTCACCAAAATAATCATCCCGTGGCCGATTGCACAGGCCTTACTGATGTAACCGTTTCCAAGTTCAAGAAAGTCATTTCCATCTTAAACCGAACAGGTCACGCCCGGTTCCGTCGGGGCCCGATTCAACCCAACCAGCCGGCCAAGTCTTCGTTTCCCCTCTCTTCACCCTCCACATCGACACAATCACCGCAATCACAGTCTCAGCCCCCCTCCTTCTCGCGCTTCCAAAACCAAACCCTAACTCCACAGCAAGTCACTCCTCCGGTCACCGCACTGGCGGCGCCGACAAGTCTGACGCTTGATTTCACGAAACCGAATATATTTAGCTCCAAGAGTGCAGAGATTGAGTTCTCAAAGGATAGTTTCAGTGTCTCTTCGAACTCGGCGTCTTTCATGTCGTCGGGGATAACCGGAGACGGCAGCGTTTCTAATGGAAAGCAAGGATCGTCGATTTTCTTAGGATCCGCTGGCAAGCCGCCGCTCTCGACGGTTCCGTACAGCAACAAGAAGCGGTGCCATGAGCATCATCATGACGACAGTGTCTCTGGCTCCTCTAGTGGCAAGTGCCATTGCTCTTCTAAGAGAAGGTACGGGTTCGCGCACTTTAACACCCAGTGCTTTTTAGCAGAGTCCGCGCATTTTAACAGTCTCGAATCTTTCTTTTTTAAGGATTTGACTAGTGTTTGTTTCAATGCCCTTGCATGCATGCTTGGCTGTTAAAAAATATAGTAGTTGGTTTGACTCGAGAGAGTTGACTCGGTGAGTTGCTGTCGATGTCCTCGGTTCGCTCAAAACCGGGAAAGTTTAACGAAGGCTGTAGTTAACATAAAGGCAATCCCGTCCCTAACTTATCATCGAAATTTTAATTGCACACAATTTAATCATTATTTTGTTTACCAGACTCGTCCCTTTGACCTATTAGCAAAAAACATTGCAATTGCATCCTTCTGTTCAAAACAATTACAATTGTTTTTTTAATAGAAAACGTCAAGTTTCTTAAAAATCGTCTTGTCTAGCAGGCTATGCATGGATGGAAGTTCTCTATTGAGAATGAATTAATATTTTGATTACCAATTGGAAAGATTTTTAGATCACGGACCTAATTTGTTATTAATTGATAGGTTAGACTAGAATTTGAGAGTTTGTTTCTGGGATAGAGCCAGTAAAAAAAAAAAGAACCTTGGTAAATTTATTAACTTGGAATCGACGGTGAGTTATGGCGAGCAATGGGGAGCCGACTTGGAGTTTGCTGTTGGTCAACGAGTTGGTGTAGCTGACCGGTTTATTGAGGTTGTAATTAATGATTTAAGGAGCACGCGTGACCGGCAGGGGTGTATAATTACGAAAAAGACCGCAAAGCGATAACTTTTGAGCTTGCTGGTAAAGACATTTTTGTCTTTATACATAGTTTGCTTTGTCGACTTGGTCTCTTTCTTGTCCCGATGTTGACCACTAATAGCTTGTTAGGTTGAATATTAACTGGCCACGTTAATCACGGTCCCTGTTAGTGGACTAGATTGTGTCGGGTAGCTGATGGTCCCTTTCGGGAGGAGTCGGGTATGGAGGGTATAGAGGATCGGGAAATGTTCCACACAGTGATGGCGGCCTTAGAATTATCTCGTGGAAGAAAGTGCCTGGTACATGTGTGATTATGGGGAGAAATCTAAAAACAAGATAAAACTAATATGTTCAAATTAAATATTTCAGGGCATTAACATGGTGAAATGAAGCTTCAATTAATAATTGTTTGTTAAATGAATTCATGTGAATGGTTTGGTTGATCTTTGTTTATAATTACTACTAAACGCAGGAAGAATCGGGTGAAGAAAACAATCAGGGTTCCAGCAATAAGTTCAAAAATAGCTGATATTCCACCAGACGAGTATTCTTGGAGAAAATATGGTCAAAAACCAATCAAGGGATCACCATACCCGAGGTAATTAAGTGGTTAATCGATTAAAACCCTTGGTTAATTCACGCATCAAGATCAAATCAGACAACAAAGTCTTAAGAGCTGTGCTCTGGTTGATATGTTTCAGGGGATATTACAAGTGTAGTACAGTGAGAGGGTGCCCGGCAAGGAAACATGTGGAGAGAGCAACAGATGATCCATCCATGTTGATTGTAACCTACGAGGGAGAGCACTGCCACACCCAAGGTGCAATGGAGGGTAACATGGCTGCCGGAACTGTTAACCTGGTGTTCGAGTCAACCATGATGGTAGAGGAATAAAGGAGGAGAGAGGTTTAGGTTTTAGGAAAAGAGACAGATTAGACTTTTGTAATATCAAGATGGTTGAATTTGGTGTCTGATTTTGTATATTAAATTTTTATTGATAGCGGTGGGGGAATCTTAATCTCCTAACGTGATCTTCAAAGTAAATCAAAGTGTCTTTAATTTATTTGTTTTTGTTCTCGGTTATTGGATCTCTCTCTCTCTCTGGGGGGTTTTTTTTCTAAAGAAAAATGATTCTTGATAAAAACAAGGGGCATCTTGGAGAGAGTGGTGACAAAAGAGAGGTGATCGACTGGCCATGACTAACGTTGTATATTCCCTGAAAATGGAAATAAGAGAGCTTAAACTATCAATTCCAGAACATGTGATCATTATTTGAAAGTCTCCGCATGAGGAACCAGATTTCAAGATAAAAATATAATTATTTTTAATAAAAAATTCTTTTATAACACAAGGACGGGCAGAAAATAAATACTTTTTGTTGTTAAGTAGCAAATGGGTGGTAGAAAAAGAGGTTGAAGTAAGGAGCTCTTAGATCACCAAAACAATTCATAAACCACCATTGGACGTTGAGTTTCAAATTCTTTGATTAAAAAGGCCAGATAAAAGGGAGATCACCGGTGACTAAGACTTTTATGTAATAAGATAGTGGTTGAAAACACAGACGAATTATATTTTTTTTTAAATTATTATTTTTATTTAATTTTTAATTTTTTTATATTTTAAATTGTTTTAATACACTGATTTTAAAAATAATTTTATTTGGAATGCTATTAGAGATGGCGAAGATGGTAAATATAACATAATGTGGCTTGCTTGATGTCTAATGGGCGGACCTAAAGCATGCAAAGCTCAGTCTTTTTATGCTGAGCCAATTCAAATGGTTGCTTAGGAGGGAAGGACTCTAGCTTTTGCCGTCTAGTAGATCTTTTGACCAGGGGTATTTTTACTGGTACAGTCAGGTGCATATAATTTATATATTTTTTCAAATTGACACTAAATTTTAAGGATCACGTCGCTGCACAGGACAAAGAGTAACTGTAGAAGCTACTGTTTATTAAATTGATCATATTGTACGAAATCAATCATAATTGCATCGTTGGGAAAAAAATATTTATATATATATATATATATATTGATTGGAACCTCATATCTTCTATACTTTCTTTTTTTACTATTTTTTTATCTTTTTTTTTTACTTTGTATTACTATATTATTATTATATTACTCTTAATGTATTAGTATTTTAATTAGTATTATTTAGTAATTTACTATTTAATTACTATTATATTATTAATATATTATTCTATTAATTATTACAATTATTAATATTTGAATTTCAATAGAATATTCTAATTTTAATATTAGAAATTAGAATTCTATATTTTTTAATCTATTCTTTATTTTTATTTATTTACCTCATATATATATTATTATTATATCTTGTCAAACAAGAAAGAATAATTTTTTTATATATATATATAAA
>SRLM01000692.1:172567-260998 GCA_015708895.1 Populus ilicifolia
AAATAATAATAATAATTATTTCATAAATTATTTTAAATAAAATAAGTAACAATCAATAGAATGAGGATCAAATTTGATAAATAAAAAACTTTTAATTAAAAATAATAATGAAAAAATAAATAGAAATTATAAAAATAAAAACTAAATTTAATATAAAAATTAAATTTTAAAAAAATATTTAAAACAAAACATATATAGAAATCAAAAGTTTAAAGAACAAATTTAATATAATTAATAAATATAATATTTTTAAATTTCTCACAACTTCTAAAAAATATTTTCACCTCAAAATAAAAAAATAATTTTATAAAAATTAACTAAAAATTTTTTATGAATAAAAAATATTTTTTATTAATTAAATTTTTTAATAATAAATAAATATAAGAAAAGTTTCGTCAAACAAATAAACGAGGCGTGAGAAAAACTTAGTACTGGGGTGCCAGAAAAACAATTTGTAATAGTGACCTTGACATGATGCAACCGACAGGTCGTTTTGACAGAGAATAAAACTACAGGAATTGGGATAGCGACCAGCGAGTTAAGCGAAAGTACAGAGAAGCCTTTTGCCTTGCTGTCTTCTTTCCACCGTGGCATTACGAGACCTTGCAAAAGAAAGACCCGTAAAAGCCCCCCCCGACTCTTCAGATTCAGGGTTTTCTTTCTCTTTGAATCCAAAATCTCTCTTGCTTATCAGATTCTGACTCACCGGGTCAACTCGCTCTGTCAAGCTTGTCAAAGCTTAAAAAACCAAGCAAATGTCATCAAGCAAGTATGTTGCACTCTTACATTCTGTTGTCTACCTTAAAAGACCAAACTTCCCTAAGGTTTGTTAGTTACCTGTGATGTTGGTTTGTTAGTCTTTAGTTTCGTCGGAAATTGGTGAAGTTTAGTTGAAAATTGTAGACATGAAGATTTGTTGTTACAAGAATCCCTGGTTAATAATAATTAATTTCCTAAAGAACCCAAAATCATTAGATCAAAAACGATCAAATCTTGATTGCTAATTTTAGCTTTTTCCAGCAAAAGTTCAGAACTTTGATTTAATACAAGGCCTTTTCAGCTTAATTTGTATGGAACCCAGAAGTTAAGATCTTTGATTTTTTAGGGGTTTGCTGTGTAAGTAGAGAGTTTAGGAGTGTAATGGCTGAACTAGGGAGGCGTGATGTTCATGGTAATGATATGATTGAGAATTTGATAGCTGCAAGGAAGTCATTGAAGCTAAGTTTAGAGAAGTCAAAAGCTTTAGGGTTTTCTCTTGAGAAGGCTGGGCCGAGATTAGATGAGATTAACCAAAGATTGCCTTCTCTAGAGGCAGCAGTGCGCCCCATTCGTGCGGACAAGGAAGCACTTATTGCTGCTGGGGGTCATATTAACCGTGCCATTGGCCCTGCGGCCGCGGTGCTTAAGGTTTTTGATGCAGTTCATGGACTGGAGAAGTCGTTATCAGATCCAAGGAACAATCTTCCTGGGTATTTGTCCGTGTTAAAGCGACTTGAGGAGGCTTTGAGGTTTCTGGGAGATAATTGTGGATTAGCAATCCAGTGGTTGGATGATATATTGGAGTATTTGGAGGATAATGTTATGGCAGATGAGCAGCATCTTTTGAATTTGAAGAAGTCATTGAATGGTCTTAGGGAATCGCAAAGTGATGATGAACGAGCTCGTCTTGATGGTGGGCTTTTAAATGCTACGTTGGATAAATTGGAAGGTGAGTTTCGGCGGCTTTTGACAGAACATAGTGTGCCACTTCCAATGTCATCATCTCCGGATCTTGGTGAACAGGCGGTCATTGCACCATCACTATTACCTGTGTCTGTTATACACAAGTTGCAAGCCATTCTTGGGAGATTGAGAACTAATAATAGACTTGAAAAGTGCATATCAATATATGTTGAAGTTCGTAGTTTGAATGTTAGAGCTAGTCTGCAGGTGCTGGATTTGGATTACCTTGAGATCTCAATAGCTGAATTCAATGATGTGCAGAGTATAGAAGGGTATATAGCTCAGTGGGGCAAGCATTTGGAGTTTGCAGTGAAGCACCTGTTTGAAGCAGAGTACAAGCTTTGTAACGATGTTTTTGAGAGGATTGGGTTGGATGTTTGGATGGGATGCTTTTCCAAAATAGCTGCCCAGACTGGCATTCTTGCGTTTCTTCAGTTTGGGAAGACTGTTACAGAAAGTAAGAAAGATCCAATCAAGCTTTTGAAATTGTTGGATATATTTGCGTCACTGAACAAATTAAGGCTGGATTTTAGTAGGCTTTTTGGCGGAGCAGCCTGTATTGAAATCCAAAATCTCACACGGGATCTCATTAAGAGGGTGATTGATGGGGCAGCTGAGATTTTCTGGGAACTTCTTGTTCAGGTGGAGTTGCAGAGGCAGATTCCACCTCCACCAGATGGGAACGTCCCTATACTGGTGAGCATTATTACTGATTACTGTAATAAGCTGCTTGGGGATAATTACAAACCTATCCTGAACCAGGTTCTGCTCATTCATCGAAGCTGGAAGCAGGAGAAGTTTCAGGAGAGGATTCTTGTTAGTGAGGTTTTGAACATAGTTAAAGCCATTGAGCTCAATCTGGAGACATGGACAAAGGCTTATGAAGATTCTATCCTATCTAACCTTTTTGCCATGAACAATCACTATCATTTATACAAGCATTTGAAGGGAACAAAGGTTGGGGATCTCTTAGGGGATTCTTGGTTTAGAGAACATGAACAGTACAAAGACTATTATGCTGCAATATTCTTGCGAGATAGTTGGGGAAAGCTTCCAGGTCATTTAAGTCGTGAAGGCCTGATTCTGTTCTCAGGGGGGCGTGCCACTGCCCGTGATCTTGTCAAGAAAAGGCTGAAAAATTTCAATGAAGCTTTCGATGAAATGTACAAGAGGCAGTCCAGCTGGGTTGTGCCAGATAGAGATCTCAGGGATAAGATATGCCAGCAGACTGTGCAGGCAGTTGTACCTGTTTATCGGAGCTATATGCAAAGCTATGGGCCCTTGGTTGAGCTAGATGGAAGTTCCAGTAAATATGCAAAATACTCGGTGCAGACTTTGGAGCAAATGTTGAGCTCACTATTTCTGCCAAAACCAGGAAGATATGCAAGTTTCAAGGGCAGACAACTCAGTGCCAAATTCAACAATGGTGTTGCAGATCTTCGCCGTACAACCTCTGCAGTGGTGTGATATTCTTGCTGTTATTGCTTTATGTTGGTTCAGCTGAAAGGTACCCAATCCAAACAGCATCCCTCCTTTGATCAGCGGTTGGCTCTTGAACTGTACATATCTGTATGTTTGGTGGCTTGGAACTTTTTCGGAAAAAAATAATTTTAGTAGAGCAACCTCTTTTTTCAGACCATTGTCTGAATTTTCCTAGTGAGATAGAAATTCAGAAGCTGTTTAAATGCAAAGCAAACGGAGTGTTATAATTTTCCTAGCGAGATAGAAATTCAGAAGCTGTTTAAATGCAAAGCAAACAGTGTTATATCTAGTGCCTGGTAGGTTCTGCAATCTCGAGTAAATCCTGGACACTAGGATGAAAGCGAAGATGGGCCTTTTTGAAAGCGTAAATGATACTTTGAGGTATAGATTGTCATTTTACTTTCATTTTCACTCTCATTTATTCAAATAGTGGGCGGCTGTCGAAACCTTATATTTGCTAGATTTGTGTACAATTCTTTGATTGAAGAGCAATTAGAGGTGTAGCAGAAATTAAATTGTTTACTTGTATTCTGCGAAGGGCATAAATGTTTGTGTGGAGAATTTATGGATGATAATTCTATGCAGTTGCTGGTGTTAGAAGTTAACTTGCAGCCTTGAGTTCACACTTGTCCTATTTTGAATTGTAATAGAATTTTTCATTGTTTAAAGCCTTATTAGTATATGATTCACGCTTTCATTGATCAATTACTCTATTAAGTTGGAGAAGATGCTTTAGCTTTGCGTACTATTACTGTATATTTTGTTTTCCATCTCAATTGGTTGACTTGGATGTGCACTGGCTGAGAGGGCATGCCTTTTAGGCTGATGTGTGAATTTTCATGAATGTCTCTCTGAAAGCTGTCATAGTATAGTACCTCCTAGTGCTCTTTCTTCTTAGACATTCCTGATTCATAACCTCATGCTCCTTCTATCAAGTTACTCCTACAAAGCTAGCTGCTTGTCCACACATCCCTGCAGATTCTGTCTCCTCACTGGCCATGCTCTTCTAGGTTTTCTACGAAATCATGTTCTCTTCTTATCCTCATGGCTGAACCAGTTACCTTCCTGAATAAAAAATCTCATTAAAATGTCTTGAATGATGGACCTGAAGCCACGAATGGGCAATGAAAACAGAAGCTTCCTAAATCGGGGAAAGAATGAAAACCAAGTTATGGTGGACAGAAGACGGAATTTAACAGCAGTCCATGAATGATGCGTCATGCTGATTTTCTTTTCTATTTCTTTTTCAAAAAGTATAAAGAATTCCAAGTTCATGGACTTCATTTGAAAATAATGAGGGTAACTTGCATTTTGGATTGTAGCTACATCAGTACATCACCAAGGATGACTCTCAGAAAGCACTTTGATTCCCCTTCTCAAAAAGTGCTTCAGGCCAGATGGAATATTTTTCGCCATTCTTTTTCCATGTATTGGTTAGGGGCTGCTGATACCGTGTTCCCTCACCTTTGCTAACTTTGCCTGTCAAAATTTAGTAAATTGGTTTTCAACAAGAAGAAGCTCGACAAGGTAAGGAGATTTCTTCAAGTTGGTTTTGTGGGAAGAAAATTAGAAACACTCATAAAGGGAACTCTGTTCTTTTTGTCACCTGACTTCAAATTTCTCAATAGTGAATGCCGTATAAACATCTAGTATTTATCAATATGTCCACATCTAAAAAGAAATCCAGACGAGTTAATTTAGCTTCTTGATGGAAATAAGTAAGTTTTTAATTTGATGGTTGGATAAGGATAAAATTTTACAATCGTGTTCTACATACGTTGTTCTATAAATGGTCAGTTTTTATTATAATAGATTGACGTTTTGAATTATTTTTTTTAACGTTTCCTTTTATTTTCCGAATCTTTTTCTAATTAGATATAACTTAATTTTTATTAGTTCAGTCAGTTTAGCTTCCTATTCAAAACAATTTGCTATTAATATTCAATTATTCACTTTTAGAGTTTATTAAACCATAATTCTCTCTATAACTAAGATTTCTTCTATGTCGTTATATGGGAGATTATTGAGGTGATTGGGCACCTCGTACTACCATTGAATTCGTCAAACGATCGATTTTTTAAACCTCAATTGGTAAGAGATTATTGAAAGACAACAAATTATGTCTCGACACTTGGTGTGTCCTGTGTTTCGCCAGGACGAGTGGAGATTTTCTGGAGAAGGAGAGGCTGTGATGACAAAAAAACGCCTGGTACTTTGATATCAAGTTATAGAAGGATTCAAGTTTAATCGACAAGTTAACGTGACCCTGACCCCTTTTCTAATCCTCATTTTCAAGCTTCCATGGCTCCTCGAAATACTCTGATATGGGAACCCTTTTTTTTTGTTTTGGTCAAACATAGGAATAGAGTGACGTGCACACTTTCTTTAGTTATTCTAACACTGAAACCCGATGTCAACTGGTCTTATCCACATAATCAGCAGATACGAATTAGTCGAGGGTCAGGCCAAGAATGTAACTGGTCCGTAACCTGGAACATCCAATCAGGTCAACCTTAAGTACCAGCGTGTTGTTCCTTGGTTTGCTGCAAGGGTGTAAGATTCTGGACCTCCTTGCAGTTGTCGTGTTGTTCGTCCATGTCCGTTCTTTTGTTGACAAATTCTGCTGCACATTTTGGACCCAATTAATACTAATTAACCGGTTTGACCGACAACAAATATCACAGAACCGTGTTTTACTAGTCTAAGTTGTACCTCTGCTAGGATTCTTATTCCTTGCTTAAATTGCCCGTGCCTGTTATAGACTTTTCACAGTTTCTCTCTTTGACCCCCCCTCCCTCTTTCTGTATATATATAGAAATGGAGATTAAGAAGCTGAGATAAATACTGTTTTAAGAAACACTCCTTATCATTACAAATTTCGAAGCAGAAAAGTAGTAGTACATAAAAGAAAGTTTTCGAACAAAAATGTATGTGACTAGGCCTCTTTCGATGTACAAAAGAAATCCCTCAGCTCTTTCATTAGCTCCTCCTGAAGGTTCAAATTCTGGTATATTGATAATACAAGATGAAGAAGTTGATCTTACTTGTTATTTTTGCTGCTCCAAGATCGATTTTGTCAAAGACCTGCCTTTCCCGCAGAACAAGAATCTAACAGTTAGCTAAACCACAAGCACAGGTAATAATGGACAGACGACAAGCACAGGTAATAATGGACAGACTATCAACAGTACTAACCAAGTTATCTTCATCCCTGTGCTTAATCAGCCACTTTCTTCCACCCGATACTACGTGATCGAGCGTCAAGGGAAGCATAAAGGGTATGTTTAATAATCACAAGTTGCAGTTTTCATTTATTTGTTTTTCATATTATGTGATCGTGAAGCTTTAGAAAATCGAAATCCTTTATGTTCGGCTTCTTTACATAATCGACATGATTTTTCTAACTGCATCTGTGCATTAAACTTGGCCTTAATTCAGGGAAGCGCACACAAATGCTAGAGAGGAAGACGAAACAACGTGCTGTTTTGGCTTCTGTAGATATAATCCGGATAAGGAACCGCAGTCTTTCGACCCCAAGGACGTGTACGAGGAATTTGAGATTTGCAAGAGTAAAAGGTTTGGTTACGTTTCAAAATCGGTGGCTCCAGATGGCATCTCTCCATATTTCTTAAGGAGAAAAGGCTGGACAGTGTCAACCTCAACTGCGAGTGATTTTGAATTGAAGGAAGCAGCAGGCCTTGACAGAAATCTCCGAGCCGGCCTTCCAGATTTCCACTTGCCATTATCACAAAGAAGTTCTGCCCCTGTTGTTGTAGGAAACTGGTATTGTCCTTTCATGTTTATCAAAGAAGGAAAACTGAAGGACCAGATGAGTATTTCAAGGTACTATGAAATGACACTGGAACGAAGATGGGACCAAATTTTCGCAAGTGAATATAATTCTAGTGAAGGCAACTCTGTCGTTGTGGATGCTGTTGTTCAGAGAGAAACGGTTGCTGTTGCAGGTAGAGAAGTTGCACCGGACAAAAGGAAGGCAGTTGATGGGGTGACGTGGTTTAGGAGCTCCGGCGATGTTGGAGGAGAAGCAAGTGTGGGGCTGAGTTTAGAAATTCTGGGGGGATGAAGTGGGAGCAAGAAAGAGCTATATTGAGTATTTTCTATGCCTTGCATGTTTGGATGCAACAGAATACAGATAATGGGAGAAGATATTGGAATTATGTCCAGAACATACCAAAATGCAGACATACTTTATGCAGGATAAACAGCAGTGCTTGTATCAATATTGTTTTTAGGAAGCAGATCATGCAATTAGTATTCCCAATGAAAGCTTACAACTACATGAAAATTTATCAAAAACTAAACTACATAAAAATAAATATTTTGCCCAGCAGTTCACTAAATGATAACACACAGCAGGCTATGCTTTCATAAAATTACTGCTACATACCCATTGTCGACAAGCCAATGTAACATTCCTGCTGCAATGCCCTTTGTTACAGAGAAAACAGGAAAAAGGCTATCAGGCTGTACTGGGCGAGGATCATATGTACCAAGTACTCCAGCAGCAGTATCGATAATTCCACTCTTCACCATTTCTTTCCTCACACAGCTGCCAAAGAGAGAACAGGACTAATTCAAATGGGTGAAAGTTTTTGTTTATACGCAGTATTACAAAGAGAAAGTTCTCGACAATTGAAACCATGGCAGACTTTACTAGAGCCCTTATAAACTTTAAATAAGAGCTACCAACAATCAAAAGAGAAAAACATGACGAAAATAGAACCGACGCGCGACTCAATGTCCCTAATAAATGAGGCTCTCCACATAACTTTGAGCTTCAAAGTAGATGTGAGATTTATTGTTTGGAACCCTACTCCAGCTTTGGTCAAGGGATCATCCAAATGCAAACATAATAGCATGTCATATGGTTCCAAGAAGAACTCCCCTGAATAGGATTTTTTTCATCATTGAGAGTTCCTATAGGCACCGTATTTCTAGGAAGGATTCCTCTGAATATGAGTAGCTCCGCCCAGCTTTCATTCTTCTTTGTCCACATCTCAAACATCAAAATTCGACTCTTTATTCCACTCAAGCTCATTGCAAGTAATTCTTTGTAGATCACAAGGTATATTCAATATTCCAATGACCTTCTGAATAAAACTGAGCAAATTGCTTATAAAAAGTACTATTCTGCAGTTCACTGGTTTTAAGGCTGACATTAAGAGGGGGAATGCGATGTTTTGAAAATTAGTAGGAAAGGGTAGCGAAGTTCTCGAAGGCTTAAAAGTAAGTATAATTAAATAAGGAGTATTATGGTAATTAAATAATGATTGATAATTATATATATATAAAAAGAGAGGAATCTTAAAATTGAAGGAGCAAAATGTGAGAGAAAAAGAGGAAGAAGAAGAGAAAAGAGGGGAAGAGAAAGGAAAAGGAAGAGATTAGGAGGAAATAAGTTTAAAAGTAAGATTTAGGTTGTTAAATATATAAATGTGTTTTTTGAACTTAAAATTTTTGTTTTGATAAATATTAGGTTTTTAAAAATTTATATTTTGGGTTAATTGATGAATTAATTTGAATGTTATAGGGTTGATTGTTATAGGTAATTAATTATTTAGTTGATTATGGAAGATTGTAGATAAAAATAATAATTTTGAGTTATGATTTGTATAAATAGTGAGTTTTGAGTTAGAAGTCTGGAAAGAACAGTAGGTAATTTGTGAACAATTTTGAGTTTGAGCATGAAGATGATGAAAATTCAATTTGGTCTCTTAATTTGTGAAAATTACAGTCCAATCCCTAAACTTTGAGAAAATTATAATTTGATCTCTAAATGTATTTTGAGTTTCTGGACTATGTTATTATGAGATTAAGAATGATTAATCTCAATTTATAATTGATTTGAAATATTTTCAGTTTGGTCCCTCAAATTTAAGAATTTACATTTTAGTCCCCAAACTTATGAAAATTACAATTTGGTCCCTAGTTCGTTCTAGACCGAAATTAGGATGGGTTAGGGGTGAAAATTCAGCATGGTTATGTATTTCCAGATTGGTCCTCCAATTTTGATAGAATTATGTTTTTGTTCCTGTTTTGAAAAATTATCGTTTTAGTCTATACTTAGGAGACTGGTTTTAATTTATGCATTGGAATCTTTTGTTTGAGTTTTTTTTTAGTATATTTCATATATTATTGTAAGTTTTCCTAATGATCCTCAATAGGATTTCGAGTTTTTTTGTCTGACAATCTTTTTAGTTTTATATTTTTCGGGTGAGTGAGATAATCTTTAATATGCATATAATATAAATAAATATGTATGTTGATTATATAATGGGTATGATTAGTTAATCTCTTTAATATTTATATATTTTTCAAGTACTTATCTATTCTTGGATTTGCATTTGCATTCTGTCGAGCTAAATTCTATTTGATATGATATGCATTTCTTTGATAATTCTGTAAATATATATTATGTCTTGATATAGAACTTGTCAGTAACTCCATGCTAACGGAGACTAATTAGCCTATGTGCATATAGTATTCTGTATACTTAGCTGGTAAGAGAGGCGTTAGCCTATGACGACTAATCATCCCACAATGGTCATCTTTAAGTGTCATCTGGTCACTGTTGAGTGTCATTTGGTCATCTTCAGGTGTCATTTGATTTCTGACATGTATTTCACTATGTTATGATGACATGTTTAGTATGTATATGTATATGTATATCAAGATAAATCATATTGCAAACTATTAATATCTAAAATATCTATTAAATATTATTTCCTTACTGAGTTGGTTGAACTCATCCCTTATTCTTAATATTATTTTAGATTCTTAATTTCTATTAGCAGGTGGACTTGTTGAGTATTCCTACTTCTTTAGTTTTGGTTGGTATATGTTGCTTGTTTTGTGAGGCTTTCCTTTTAATTTTGATTCAATATCTTAAACGCTTCACTATTATTATGTTTTAATTAAGTTTGGATTTTAACAATGTAATGGGTATTATGAATTATTATTTTTGTTTTATTAATTTTGAGTAATATAATATTTTTAAAGATTATAAAATATTATGTATTTTTGAATAACTTGTTTTTTTGATGTCTATTTTGAAGATTAGCGTAGATGAAGTGTCCTTTCAACACTGCTCGTGCATTGTCGGTCACGAACCCGGGATTCAGATCATGACAAGGACATGTAAAGTAATTAGTTGAATCCAAGAGCCACCACCTTTCTTAATGCCTGGGGGGTCTTGACATCCATCAATCAAATTATATCATAAGAAAGGGAGATATAAGATCCCGCAGTGCATTGCTGATATGTATCAATAGTCTGTCAAAATCTTATACTCAAACTTCCGCACGTCGACAAGCTTGTAGCAAAAGATTCCAGGCACTAATACAATGACAAGATCTCAGGTTTAGGTGCTTTTCCGCTAACCTGATTCCTACTTTCTCTTATTGTAAGTGCTTTTCTGTTTAACTTTTTGGCCTTGGTTAGTAACTCTCTACATTTTATTGCAAGTTTCAGACAGTTAATTCTACAAAATAATGGTGCTTTTGGGATGTATTCAGGTTTGAGAAATCCACTTAAACTGATTAGCAATATGACTCCGGTGATGGCAATTGCAACTGCTCTTGTTTTTCATTCTTGTTTGGCCGAGTTAAATTAAATAGAATCCAAGGACTTGGGCTTAGAACTACGGAAATCAACAATGGCAATCTTAAGAAGGGCATCATTAGCGATGCCTTAAGCTGTGAGTGTCAGAGATCTGTCCTTCATAATTTCATTAACTCTTTGGTATTCAATAAGACTGATTCCCATGCTGCAGAGGTGTGATAATTCTTGTCACCATCAGTATCCTTGTATTGGAATTAAGTATCAACATCTTCAAGCATTTGTAACTAGCTAGCCAGATTGCTTAGTGCTTGTTAATGAAGCCGCGGAAGTCAAAATCGATTAATTGTTACAGAAATTCATATCAAGCCCTAATTGATGGTAGAAGTCAATGAAACAAACGAATTTGAAATAGAGGAAAACAAAATTGCAAAGGAAATTCATCGTGTTTATTGAATGGTGCAGCCCGATCAAATATATACAATAGGCAAAGAATATTCTGACTAACTTATCCCATGCAATATCAATACTATCTTTTATGTACAGTGCTTTACAGAAGCAACAGAGACTAAATAACAAAGTAACAGAATTCAGATAATCATGTCATCCTTCCTTGCAGTGGCGTGGTGTGTTGATGATTCATCCTTTAATAGTCAATAAAAATATTGAGTAACTTCGGTGTAAATACAATGTTGATTGAAAGGCTCAAAACATGTTTATGTTTTAAGAGATGGGGATGGAGAAAATCTAAAAGACTCTGATGGCAGGCTCTTACACCTCTTTTGCCGTCCAATAGGCTTAATGCAATCACACGATGGTAGAAATTAGAACTCTTACAGAGTCTGATCCTCTTAATGTTAACAATTGAGTGCTTTGTTTTTTTGAAAAGTTATTTTTAGAAAATTATTTATCAAATTTTTTTATGTTTGTTTGACATTAGAAAAATTAATCAATAAAAAATATTTTTCAATCAAAGAAAAATTTATTTGGGTTTTCAAGAAAGTATTTTTCTTTTATTTTGGACAGAAAACACTTTTCAAAAATTATAAAAAATTTAGAAATATTATATTATTTGCTGATTATATCAAATTTGATTCTTCAAAAACTTTTGGTTGCTATATATATATTTTTTTATTTTTATTTTTAATTTCATTCCTTAGAATTTCATTTTTATATTAACTTTGGTCATGATTTTTATTTTGTCTTTTTCCTTATCATTTTTTAATTAAAAATTTTTATATATGAAATTTGGTTTTCATTCTTTTTATTATTGCTTATTTTATTTGAAATAATTTATGAAATGTTAATTATTATTTTTTAATTTCTTCATCTTTTAATTTTTTTATTTTTTAGATTTGATTTCTATTATTTTAATTATTATTTATTTGATTTAAAAGAATTTATAAAATTATATATTTTTTTCAATTTCATTGTTATTCAATCTTTTAATTTGTAAGATTTATCTTTTATTATTTTAATAAATGTTTTTAAAAATATTAATAAGTTATTTTTCAGCTTATTTTTTATGATATAACTTAATACTGAAAAATATTTTCTAACTTATTTTTTATTATATTATTAAATTTTAAAAAATAATTTATTTTTTCAGAATTAATTTTTTAAATAAAAATTATTTTTCAATAAATAAATTAGCTAAATAAAGTTCTTATTACAGAGAAAGCAGGGTAAAAAACAAAAATAGCATAACAGGAGATAAGAGAAAGGAGACGATAATTTTACGTGGAAAACCCTCTCAAGATGAGGGGAAAAACCACACGGAAACACTATTATTAATTTACATGTCAAGGTAACAACTTTGTTTTAATGTACAGATAATATTCAAACACTATTATAAGAAACAATAAGTAAAAGAATAAAAAGAAGCAAAGTCAGAAACAAACGATATAATTAATTAATTAATTAAAGGATATATACATATTTTCTCCTCCGATATATTTGAGCACGAGGAATATTTTCTTTCCTCAAGTTGTCGGGTGCCTGCATAGCAACGCGAAAAATGGTTATATATATAGTTGATTACATAGGAAATTGATGGATGATAATATATGCTCTTAATTCATCGATCGAAGCTATTATTCTCTTATTAAAATTAATTATACAGTGAAACCACACGTTCGTTCTTATTAGAGTAGATGAAGATATTGTCTACTTCATGCATATATAAACAAACAAACAAACAAATAAATAAAAGAGGAAGTTAGTTCCTAAAAGTTACCTGCAGCCATTTATTTATCTATTGTCGTATTAAACCTCGCCAATAATTAGGAAACTCCTGCCAATTAAGAGGAGAAATTAAGTTGAAGATTATACATAAAAGTGCAACCCTTTTCTATTAATAAATATATACATAGATACAAAAGAATGTCATGTCAGATTTAATAAATAGGATTAGCCCGTAGAAGGGTAACACATTACCTCATCTAATCTGTGGTTATGAACGAATAATTCTGATGTCTGGGGAATGAGAGGCGTTGGGCCAGGCTTATTAATCCAACTAGGAAACACCCGAAGGAGGATGACTCCTTCGTAACCACGTATCTCCAAAGATTCTAAGTTTGGAGGTGGTTCTAAGGCTTCAAGGACTTCATCATCGTTAATTTTCTCCCTGTCTGTCCTCGATCCAAACCTTAAATCTAACTTGGTGAGGTGTTTCTTGCTCTTAAGTTCTGCTTTCTTAACCTCATCAGGATCTTTCACGTCTCCCAACCATCTTATCCTAAGAGATCCTTGAAGGTGGTTCAAGTTTCTCAAATCCCCAATATTAGACACTTCACCACTACCACTCACATGGAACTCATCTAATTCCCGAAGAGAACTTAACCCCTCAACTCCTCTCATCTTCACATACTGCCAGTTAAAAACACTGAGATGTCTTAATTTGACTAGTCTTCCTATGTTATCAGGCAGCCTTTCAAGTTCCGAACAATACGAGACATCTAAAGTTAGCATATTATACAATTCACACATCTCTTCAGGTAACTTCCTGATCTTATTACTAGACAAGTCAACATGCCTCAGGTGTATCAACTTTCCTATGTTGGATGGGACTTCTTCTATTCCACATCCTGACAACCTCAATGTTCTTAGACAACTCAAATTAGCGATTAAGCTAGGTAAGGCTGCATTCATCGATGAAGGATAACCATCAACAATCAGGCTGCGAAGCTTCTTGAAACTATGAATGGTCGCAGGTAAGGGGTAGGTATCATAATTTCTAAACACTACCATGGAGTGTCGGGCATCTCTAGAAAAAGAGTCTATCTTCGACTCTGTCGAGCCATCGATCTCTACACTAAAACATTCATGTTTTGTCAAAAATTGTGCAAAATCATGCACCATGTCATGCATCTTACATGCAACAATGCTGCCATCGTCTGTCACAAAATCTTGGAAGAAAGAGCGTGCCGCTAAAGCTTCGAAGCGCTCACGACCCATCACTTCCATCTCTTTATTCTGTGTTTCCCGAAGGAAACCTTGTGCCATCCACAGTTTGATCAAAGTATCCCTCTGAAATCTGAAGTCTTTTGGAAAGACTGCACAATATGAGAAACACTGTCTCATTTCAGAGGGTAGGTCATAGTAGCTCAACCATAAAGGAGCCAAAATTTTGCTTTCAGCTTCTTCAATCTCCCAAACATGGCTGTTCAAGACACTTTCCCACTCTTCTATTCTACTTTTAAAGCGCAAAAGACTTCCTAGACTCTTTGCAGCTAGAGGCAAGCCTTTACACTTTGCTGCAATTTGTCTACCTCTACTATTTTCATCAAAAAATGCTAGCTGACTGAATAGTGACCAGCATTCATCTGTAGAGAGAAGTTCTAGTTCTAAAATGTCAGTACTGGGTGAGGAGCCCATGCATTTTGCAACATTCCTCTTACGTGTGGTCACCAGAATACTACTTCCAGGCAAACAACCACACTTGAGGGAGTTTCTCAGTTGCTCCCACTTTGTGGAATCTTCATTCCACACATCATCTAGGACAAGCAAGAATTTCTTTTCCCTAGTCAATGATTGTATTTTTTCCAGTAAAGTCTGCAATTCGATTAAATTATGGGCAGACCCCATAAGAGCTTCAAGGATTGCCTTGGCAATCGTTATCTCATCAAAGGTATCTGATACACAAACCCACATTCTCTTCTCAAAATGGGTCTGCACCACATGATCATTATAAACTAGTCGAGCAAGGGTTGTCTTTCCTATCCCTCCCATCCCGACTAGAGAGATTATACGGAGGGCTGGTCCTTGACTACTCTCACTCAACAACATTTTCATAACCCTGACTTTACTATCGTATTAAACCTCGCCAATAATTAGGAAACTCCTGCCAATTAAGAGGAGAAATTAAGTTGAAGATTATACATAAAAGTGCAACCCTTTTATATTAATAAATAAATATATAGATAAAAAATAATGTGACGTCAGATTTAATAAATAGGATTAGCCCGTAGAAGGGTAACACATTACCTCATCTAATTCGTGGTTATGAACGAATAATTCTGATGTTTGGGGAATGAGAAGCGTTGGGCCAGCCCTTTCCTCCTGCTTCGAATTGCGCTCCAATAATTGGGCTGTCGTCGATTTCCAGTAGCTCTAGAGGTGTTGACTGGAGCACGTAATCCGGAAGTGCTTTCAATTTCGGGCAGTTCCAAATTCTCAAGGAACGAAGAGATGGCATTATGATTGAATTGAAGATGTTTGTTTTATCCTCATTTCCTCCTCCTCCTCCTTCCCACTCTTCCCACTCTCCCATTGACCCAAAGGAAAGACTTTTCAACTTGGGGAACGCAATAATAGTACTTGACGATGATGATGATGTCATTTCTCCAATACTAATGTCCCCATCCTCCCCATCAACTCCCAATCCCAAGAATTCACGCCCCACCCTCTCCACGCATCCCATGTGAGATAGAATTAATTCTTCAAGAGATGGCAACTTCCCCAAAGGAGGCAGTTTCTCAATCTTCCCCCATTTCCTGAATCCAACAACCCTGAGTTTATTAATCCAACTAGGAAGCACTGGGATGACTCCTTTGTAACCAAGTATCTCCAAAGATTCTAAGTTTGGATGTGGTTCTAAGGCTTGAAGGACTTCATCATCGTTAATTTTCTCCCTGTCTGTCCTCGATCCAAACCATAAACCTAAATGAGTGAGGTGTTTCTTGCTCTTAAGTTCTGCTTTCTTAACCTCATCAGGATCTTTCACGTCTCCCAACCATCTTATACCAAGAGATCCTTGAAGGTGGTTCAAGTTTCTCAAATCCCCAATATTAGACACTTCACCACTACCACTCACATGGAACTCATCTAATTCCCGAAGAGAACTTAACCCCTCAACTCCTCTCATCTTCACATACTGCCAGTTAAGAACACTGAGATGTCTTAATTTGACTAGTCTTCCTACGTTATCAGGCAGCCTTTCAAGTTCCGAACAATACGAGACATCTAAAGTTAGCATATTATACAATTCACACATCTCTTCAGGTAACTCCCTGATCTCATTCCTAGACAAGTCAACATGCCTCAGGTGTATCAACTTTCCTATGTTGGATGGGACTTCTTCTATTCCACAGCTTGACAACCTCAATGTTCTTAGACAACTCAAATTAGCGATTAATTTAGGTAAGGCTGCATTCATCGATGAAGGATAACCATAAACAATCAGGCTGCGAAGCTTCTTAAAACTATGGATGGTCGCAGGTAAGGGGTCGGTATCATAATTTCTAAACACTACCATGGAGTGTCGGGCATCTCTAGAAGAAGAGTCTATCTTCGACTCTGCCGCACCATCGATATCTACACTAAAACATTCATTTTTTGTCAAACTCTGCGCAAAATCATGCACCATGTCATGCATCTTACATTCATAAATGCTGCCATCACCCTCGTCTTTCTCAAAATCTTGAAAGAAAGAGCGAGCAGCTAAGGCTTCGAAGCACTCACGACCCATTACTTCCATCTCTTTATTGTGTGTTTCCCGAAGGAAACCTTGTGCCATCCACAGTTTGATCAAAGTATCCCTCTCAAATCTGAAGTCTTTTGGAAAGACTGCACAATATGAGAAACACCGTCTCATATCAGAGGGCAGGTCATGGTAGCTCAACTGTAAAGGAGCCAAAAGATTGCTTTCAGCTTCTTTTATCTCCCAGACATGGCTGTTCAAGACACTTTCCCACTCTGCTCTGCTTCTTTTAAAGCGCAAAAGACTTCCTAGACTCTTTGCAGCAAGAGGCAAGCCTTTACACTTAGCTGCGATTTGTCTACCAATATCTTCTAAATTTCCTCTCTCTCTACTATTTTTATCAAAAAATGCAAGCTGACTGAACAGTGACCAGCATTCATCTGTAGAGAGAAGTTCTAGTTCTAAAATATCAGTGCGTGAGGATCCCATGCAGTTTGCAACATTCCTATTACGTGTGGTCACCAAAATACTACTTCCATGCAAACAACCACACGTGAGGGAGTTTCTCAGTTGCTCCCACTTTGTGGAATCTTCATTCCACACATCATCTAGGACAAGCAAGAATTTCTTTCCCCTAATGAATGATTGTATGTTTTCTAGTAAAGACTGCAATTCGATTAAATCTGTGGCAGAACCCATAAGAGCTTCGAGGATTGCCTTGGCAATCCTTGTCTCATCAAAGGGGTCTGATACACAAACCCATATTCTCTTATCAAAATGGGTCTCCGCCTTATGATCATTATAAACTAGTTGAGCAAGGGTTGTCTTTCCTATCCCTCCCATCCCTACTAGAGAGATTGTACGGAGGGTTGGTCCTTGACTACTCTCAGTACTAAACAACATTTCCATAACCCTGTCTTTATCCATTTCTCTACCTTTAACTTCTGCTACATCTATAACAGAAGCGGTTTTTCGATGTTCAAGCTGTTTAATTTCCACTTTAGATGACTTGAAGTCAAACCTATTTTTCTCAATCGCAATGCCATCTATTTGTTCATTCAGTTCTTTTATCTTAAGAGCAATATCACGACGCAAACCAACTTCTCTAAAACGAAAGCAAGAGAAGATCATGAAAGACCATACCTTCCTTGTATTCTTGGGGGGATGCTCATTTACCTTGCTTTGCGATTTTGCAATTTCAGTGCACCACTCATCCAAAACATCATCCATGTCGTAAGATACGTTTTTGAGCTGATCTAACCAATGTTTGACCAACTGATCCTTCAGCTGTCTTTCCTCTGCATCGGCAAGCACAGCTTGGATGGCCTGGAAATTGCTGGTAAGCTTTTTAACCTCGTTCTTGACACCAACGACGAGCCTCACTTCTCGTTGCACTTCCTGAATAAAGATTGAGCTCAGCTGCTCCAATACTACGGAAACAAGAGCATCAGCCATATTATTCAGAACTAAGGAATGGTTGAGAGAGGATAAAATTGAAATAAAAGGAATTTAAATACGGGAATGTGCAATAGAGGGAGTAATTGATTGGTTCAGAAAAGAGGTGAAATAAAAAAGGGTAGCTTATGATTTGATGGTGCTTCATATGATCTATTACTTGATGTATATATAGTGCGTTGGAAAAGGCCATGGAATCTCTCAATTTCATGTACTGAAGCAAAAGAGCTTTGCTTTCATGATGGTTTTTGGGATACTCGTCTTCCCCAAGAAATGCCCTTTATTCTTTCCTTTCGAGCTCTCAGAAAGAAATATTCCAATATTTACAAGAGCAAGCTAATCATGTTACTCCGTAAATCTTTCTTTTTTTACTTTGGATGGGAATTCCTTTCCCCCTTGTAGTCATTAAGAATCTTGTGCAAGCAGTTTAAGCAAGAATCTTGATCCGTTCAATTCATACATTATTTCGGGACATATAGTAGTTTAAGCAGGAATCTTGTGCAAGTGCAACAACCAAGTAAACTAAGAGAAGGGGAACACGGATGGAATCTGATGCAAATGCAAACATCTCCAGCCTAGAGTTTGTTCTAAGATTTCTGAAACAACGTCTCATTTACTATAATTTCTTTCTTTGAATGTGAACTTGTTCTGCCAACTTTTGTAAAACCCTTGGTGTCGATCAAATTCGCTCCCATTTTATTACCATTATTTCTGTTTGATCTCTTACATTATTGTTGGTCTGTCTATGCAGCGTGACTGCTTCATTTATCAAGTGGAGTTCAGTGTATCAACCTCTTACCTCGGTTGATCTTCTGTACTATCATAGAAGTTTTTTGTTAGAAAAACAAAGACAAAAATAAAGATTAGATTATCAGTAATTAATGCGTGCAGTCACAGGTAAAAGGCAATTAATTTAATACAAAAAAACATAATGTAGATCAAGAATTTGCTGAACTCTAACATTTGATTAGCAATATATATGAAAGATCAGGACGAGCCGTTCGGTTTCTGTATGAGGTTCATGCCATTCCAAGATTCAACTATTTATCAAATAATAAATGCCGCTATTCTTTTGGGTGTTTAATGTATGGTTCTTAGCCAGAACTCACAATAACATGCCTAGGTTAAAGCAGAGAAAGATCAAGTAGAAAATAACTAGTTTGATTTTGTTCTTAATTCTGGACCAACTTGATGTGATCACTGAACTTCTAAATCCCAGTACTAAGAATTGAAAGTGACGTGAAAGCCAACGAACAACTCATCAAAATTAAGGGTTAAGATTTTTAAGTCCTTCAGTAATAACTAACAAATCTCACCAATTGACAAACATCCGCTGTTTCTTGCTTTGATTGTTCTCTCTTCTTTGCCACTACTGTATTTATTTATTACATGGTTGGCCATGCTTTGATCTACATGGATATTTTAACAACGGCTTTTCTTCTTTTTTTTTTATTGAAAGAGAGAGAACGATTGGATTAATAAAAGAGAGGGAAAAGGCCTGTGAATCACAAGACAAAAGCAAAAATATGAGAGACAAGTTCAAGCAAAAAGGAGGACCTTGTTGAAAAAACCTGCGCTGGTGGCAAGACTTTCTGAAAGAAGATTGAGCAAATTGCTGGGAAAAAAAGTGGTACTATTATCAATGATGCAGTTAAGTAGTTAAATCCAAGAGCCACAGCGGCCAAAGAAAGAACGGGACTAATACAAATAAAGCAATCAGTTAAATCCAAGAGCCACCAGCATCCTTGAAGCCTGGGGGGTCCTGGCATCCATCAATCAAATTCTTCCAATCAAATCCAAGCTGTATCTACTATAAGGAAGGGAGATGAAAGATCCTGCGGTGAATTGCTGATATATATCAATAGTCTATCAAAATCTTATATTCAAACCGACAAGCTCTCAGCAAAGCTAACGTGGAAATAGGGGCGGCAGCAATTTTGTGACAGCAGTATCAACATGAAGTCCAGAACCCACTCATACAAGGAGAACCAGAAAGTTAAGCTTTGAGCTTTGCCTTGTGATTTCAATATGCTGTCATTATTATTTCTCAAGAGCAAAATTCAAGTGAATAAACTCCTGTTTCATATACAATCAATCAAACTGCAGGCAGGAACCTTCCTAGCTCTAGCCTCCACCATTGTTTTCCTTATATCAGCAGCAACACCCCATCTATTCACCCCAGCATGAATGCTAGATAAAGCCACATATTGACCACAATGCTGTGGCTGCAATTCAAGTAACCTGCTTCCCACTTCATTTCCCAAATCAATAGCTCCATGAATCTTACAAGCACCTAAAAGTGCACCCAAAACTGAAGCATCTGGCTCGAAAGGCATCCTCCTTATAAATTCACTAGCTTCCTTCAATAAACCTGCCCTTCCCAAAAGATCAACAACACACCCATAATGCTCCATTATTGGCACCAGGCCAAACTCACCAGCCATTGATTGAAACAACTCCAGCCCAATCTCTACAAGCTTGGCACGAGCACAAGCAGTAAGTACAGCAATAAAGGTGACCGCATTAGGACACAAACATTCCCCTTTCATCTTTTTAAACATGTCCAGAGCTTGTTCTTCTCTACCATTGTTAGCAAGTGAAGAAATTATAGCATTTCAAGTACAAACCTTTTTAACCACCATTTGTTTGTAAACTCTAATGGCATTACTCAAACAACCCACTTTTCCATAAAAATCTATCAATGCTGTCCCAATAAAAACAGTAGCAAAAACCTCATTCCTTACTTTATACCCATGTATTTGCTTACCTATATAAAGGACCCCTCTTTCATCTAAATTAGCACATGATGATAACACACTATCATATGTCGCCTCATTTGGTTTAACACAACAGCACTTTACATCATCATGCAACATCATCTCCCTAAACAGCTTAATTGCCTCACCAAGAAGTCCATTCTTTGCAAACCCATTAATAACACCAGTCCACGAGACTACATCTCTCTTAGGCATGCTTTTAAAGAGAAAACAAGCAGAACCCATGTCACCATTCTTCGCATAAGCATCAAGCATTGCATCATATTCAACAATACATGGGTGCGAGATTTCATCAGACACCTTGCAGGCATTAAGTAAGTCACCAAACTGCGAGTACATACCCAACAATGATGTTTGTATAAAGGGGTCATAAAGAACCCCGCGATTGATAGCTTGGGTGTGAAGTGAAGTGCCTATAGAGAGGCAAGAATGTGTGGCTGCTTTGATTATGGAAGGGAAGATGTGGCTGTTCGGAGGGGTTTGGCGGGCAAGCATGAGAGTGAAGAGGTGAAGAGCTTGTTGGTGTTGTCCGAAATTGAGGTAGGCTCTTATTAGAGTGTTGTAAAGAAGGGCAGTTTTCCATTTGGAGTTGTCTTTAGGGCATGTGTTGGGTTATAAAGAAGGAGGCCTTTAGTTGTTAGGAGGGAATGGATTTGTTTGACTTGGTTTAGGTGCTTGATAAAATGTTGGAGTGGAAATTCAGGGGCGTGCGGTGGCATGGCATTACTACAAGTCAGGTGGCATGACATGGTTTTTCTAAAGTTGTTTTTTTTTTAAAAAAATTAGAATTAGCATATTGCCTTTCATGCTATTAAAAATAAAATTTATTCTACAACATCAAGATTATTAATCCCTGTCTGAATTTCAAGAAGAGCAAGTTAAACCAACTTAATTTAAAACAGCATCATTTTAAAATATTATTTTTAAGTTAAAACCAAGTTATTTTTGTATAAAAAAAATTGACTAATAGACTAAATGCATGCCAACTTCTATCTAGTTTTACTTGAAACTCAGTCATGCTCAAGCCCTAAATAACGCAGCAGGCATCAATGAAAGACTAAAAACACCTAAAGCAAATGTATCGAAGTATGCAAAGGAGCAAAAGCAGCTCGTAGGTTTATAAACCTCCTCGTATAACCTTATAAATGATTGTATTACAAAAATACTACAACAGCTTGTAAATATTTTACAATTTCCTGTTGACACGATTGTATTCAGTTAATCATAGGTCTCGCTATGCTTAACTCCTCGTCGGGTGCAGTTTCGCTAAGAACAGAGAACTCGTCTGGTAGTGGAATATTTAGCCCTGAACAAACTAACTGAACAATTCTTCTAGTTGCAGTCCCGAGTGACATTTTGTTCAAGGTAACTGCAATTGCGAACCTGTTTCTAATATCACAAAAACCTGTGGATCCACCCATACCTGAGTGCCCAAATCCATAAAAGGATCCATCACTTGGACTAAATCTCCTAAAACCTAATCCGAATTTCCCATCTGGCAGTACTAGATTCCTGTACTCACCCACGCCCATGAACTCAGCATGAATTCTGGGGTTATTAAAAATCCTGATGGCATTATTTTGGCGAGAATTTTCACTGGCTGCAAAGCCTTTGGGTGGGCTAGCATCACTGCTGCTGCCACCAGCGCTATCATTAGCAAGCTTGGTATACCCATCACTGTTACTTCTCCACCATCCTTGAAATCTTTACTGTGATTCATCTTGAGCTCATAACCATTTCCTTTTTTCTTTGAAGCAGAATCCGCTGCCTTACTCTTTTTACCTTTCTGCTTTTTGGGGGTAATCTCTGAAGGAAATTTGAGAATGTGTGGGTGGGTACCAAGGGGTGGCTTGGACAAAGAGGAATGAGGTGGTGGGTCCAGGCCTCCATCAACAAGAGCTGTATAGTAGTGTGCAACAGCACGATCTGAGCAATGACCTTCAGCACCTGGTATAATGGCGCGACGAACGTTCAGCATGTTAAACAAAGCAGGCACTGCAGTTACTAGTTGGGAAACGTTCTCTGGCTGGAAGGTGAACGGAAGCTCAGGACGACTATCAATTTTGAGAGCATGCTAAAATCTTCTTCATCTAATGTCAGAGACGCAAGTCGAGATTCCGCACCTGGAGGAGACACATGACAAGCATTAATGTGCCAATCATGAAAGAAACTTTGAATTTACATGGAAGGAGGGACAGGCAGATAGTATGACCACTTGAAAAAAGAAGCAATTGCATGGGCAAATCTTTTGTCGTATTTCTGCTAGCGAAGCAAGAACATTGAATACACGGACTTTAACATATACTCGAGGAATTCCAACATATAGCTCGCCTTCAATGTTGAGAGGTCGAACTATTGCTTCTTCGTAGATCCCCTGAACTATATTGTTATCCCCTGAACTATACTGTTATGTGTAGACACAACATGGTTGGTGGCAGCCATGTTTGACATGGTTAGAGTCAATGGTAGGTGTCTAACCAAAGAAAATATTGTCCACCATTATTAAACAAAGAAAAAAATTTGTCTCCCACATCAGCCATAAATAGAGGGTGCATTAATAGTTGATTCAAAACACGAAATAGAGAGAAACACAGAGAGAGCTAAGGGTGAGAATTGAGTTGAGCAGAGAAGTTTTTTCTTCTCCTCATTGTTTTGTTGTTTGTATTGCTTTTGAGCTTGATTAATATAAACTAGTAGCTCTGTGGAGTAGGCAAGTTGCCGAACCACGTAAATTGATGTGTGTTTGAGAGCTTAAATTTCCTAATAACTAGTATCAGAGCTTGTTCTTGAAAAAGAGGGTGTTTGATCCAAACTCAAAAATTAAAGTTCTCAAAACGTGTTTTTGAACATACCATCGTGAAGAGGACGATGAGAGGAATCCACTGGTGAAAAACTAACGTCCTGCATGCCCGCACGCGCCACCACTAGTACTGTCCAAGCACACAGACGCGCCGTACGCGCGTCACGCGTCTTCCTCGCCAGTTTTGCTGCAAATTGATGTGCCACGTTAGCAGCCATGTCAGCAGTACTGCATAGTCATCGGCCACGTCACCAGCCACACCAGCCATCTGTACAGTCAGCAGCCCACATCACGTGACACGCCATTCTGCCACATCATCTAACATGTCATCCTGCCATGTCAGAAATAAATTCCACGTGGTTCAGCCATGTTATACTATTAGGGTCCACATATCCACTTGTTAGACACGTCAACGTATCCACGTCAGCATACTGGGTTTTGATCCGGTGTGGCACAACGACTATTCCTCTTGACACGTGGCTTCTTCTGCAGTGTCCAGTGATCCAAAAATTTGATTGATTAAATCGGAGCCATCTGAAGTCTGATTTGGGTGATCTCAGTGTCGTTTCCAGTAATTTCGACTATTCCAGACACATCTGTAAGGTTAGATTTTGCAAATTCGAATCCGAGAAAGATTAAAAATGGCTGATGAAATAAAGGCTACGGGAATTGAAAAATTTGATGGAACTGGTTTTGGATATTGGAAAATGCAAATTAAAGACTATCTATATGGGAAGAAACTTCATCTTCCTCTGTTAGGGAGCAAACCAAAAAACATATCAGAAGAAGATTGGTAAATTCTTGATAGACAAGTTCTGGGCATAATCCGGTTATCCTTGTCAAGAAGAGTTTCTCATAATGTTACAAAAGAGAAATCCACAACAAGATTAATGAAAGCTTTGTTTGGGATGTATGAGAACAGGAAGATTATCAGAAGCAGGAACATAATCTTCAACAAGAAAGTTTTGTACAAACACAGATCAAGTACAGAAACAGAGATGGCTAATTCAGATACGAGTCCACAAAAATCTGAATTCATACAATTAGAAGGGCTTCTTGATGTTACCACTCAAGAGGCCTTACAAGAAAGTCCAAGCACATCATTACCCACCACTACTACACAAGACAATACAGAGCTAAGTGAACCAATTGTTCGCAGGTCTTCAAGGACTATAAAGCCCCCACAACGGTTCACACTTCTACTGAATTATATTTTGCTGACAGATGGTGGTGAACCATTATCTTATAAAGAATCCTTACAAAATGGAAATTCAAGCAAGTGGGAGTTAGCTATGAAGGACAAGATGGAGTCATTGTTGAAAAACAAAACTTGGGAGTTAACCTCACTGCCTGAAGGAAAGAAGGCTTTGCAAAACAAGTGGGTTTATAGAGTAAAGACTGAGTATGATGGAAGCAAACGGTTCAAAGCAAGACTTGTCGTAAAATGGTTTCAGCAAAAGAAAGGAATTGACTATTCAGAGATATTCTCTCCAGTTGTGAAGCTTACAACAATCAGAGTTGTTTTGGGGATAGTAGCTGTAGAGAATTTACATCTTGAACAATTAGATGTAAAAACAACATTGCTTCATGGTGAATTGGAGGAAGACATTTACATGTAACAACTAGAAGGGTTTGCAATACCAGGAAAGGAGAGTTAAGTTTGCAAGCTAAAGAAGAGCCTATATGGTTTGAAGCAAGCTCCAAGACAGTGGTACAAGAAGTTTGACAACTTCATGTGTAGTTCGGGATACACAAAATGTCAGGCGGATCATTGTTGTTATGGCAAACATTTTGACAACTCCTATATCATTCTACTGTTATATGTGGATGATATGTTGATTGCAGGATCCAACATGGAAGAGATTGACAAACTAAAACTACAATTGTCAAAACAGTTTGGAATGAAGGATCTGGGAGCTGCTAAACAAATACTTGGTATGAGAATCATCAGAGACAAAAACAAAGGCATACTAAAGCTTTCACAAGCAGAGTATGTCAAGAAGGTTCTTAGCAGGTTTAATATGGATAATGCTAAGCTAGTATCTACACCTCTAGGGAATCATTTCAAGCTCAGTAGTGATCAATCACCAAAAACTGAGCTAGAACGTGAACACATGGATAAGATTCCATACGCCTTAGCTATCGGCTCTTTGATGTATGTCATGGTCTGCACTACACTTAGATATTGCTCATGCAGTGGGAGTTATAAGCCGATATATGAGCAATCTTGGAAAGCAGTATTGGGAGGCAGTGAAATGGATCATGAGGTACTTAAAAGGCTCATCGGAGACATGTCTTACTTTCACAGTTGGCGGTTTGAAACTTGAAGGTTTTGTAGATGCTGATCTAGCAGGAGATGTTGATAGCAGAAAGAGTACTACAGGTTATATATACACTCTAGGAGGCACTGCTGTTTCTTGGAGTTCTACCTTGCAAAAGATAGTCGCTCTTTTAACAATAGAAGTTGAATATGTTGCAGTTTCAAAATCTGCAAAAGAGATAGTATGGCTACAGAGTTTCCTACAAGAATTGGGCAAGATGAATAGAAATGGTACTTTGTATAATGACAGTCAGAGTGCAATCTTCCTTGCCAAGAATCCAGCATTCCACTCCAGAACAAAGCACATACAGATCAAATATCACTTCATTCGGCAATTGCTCGACGATGAACAACTGTTACTTGAAAAGATCTGTGGAAGCAAGAATCTAGCTGATATGTTAACCAAAGGAGTTACTCTTGATAAACTGAAGTTATGTAAAGCTTCAGTTGGTCTTAAAGATTAAAAGACAAACCTACAACCATTTGCGTCCAAGTGGGAGATTGTTATGTGTGGACACAACATGGTAGGTGGTAGCCATGGTAGGTGGCAGCCATGTATGACATGGTTAGAGTCAATGGTAGGTGCCTAACCAAAGAAAATATTGCCCACCATTGTTGAACAAAGAAAGAAGATTGTCTCCTACATCAGCTATAAATAGAGGGTGTATTGATAACTGATTCAAAACACGAAATAGAGAGAAACACAAAGAGAGCTAAGGGCGAGAGTTGAGTTGAGTAGAGAAATTTTTTCTCCTTCTTGTTTTGTTGTTTGTATTGCTTTTGAGCTTGATTAATATAAACCAGTAGCTCCGTGGAGTAGGCAAGTTGCCGAACCACGTAAGTTGATGTGTGTTTGTGAGCTTAAATTTCCTAATAGGATCCCCTGAAATTTCTTCCTAGAGGCACTCTATTTCATTAAAGCACATTATTAAAATGCAGGACAAATCAAGCTCCCTCCGAAAACAGATGCAGATCAGACATTCCAATCATAAAGCAATTAAAAAAAATAATACAGACATCAGCTTCGTGGTTCTTTCATGCTCAAACACTTGAACATGGGTTTGTACCTTGATATTCCTCCACAAAGCCAGCCAAAAGACTGATAAGGTTCAGTCTCAGGTGCTGACATAGCAATCCGTTTCAGAGATTCATCCCAGTCAGCCATTAGCAAAGGATTTTCTTCTCTAAGGTTGGCCACAACATTTTTCAAACCAGACGTATGATTAAGAACGTGGTGAACCTAAACAGGAAAGAAATAAAATAAGCAAGCATACAAAAGAGCTTCAGGTGGTAATCTGGAAGGTCTAGCAGGTCTTGGGAAATAAACTTTCACACCTTGATGAGATTCTTTCCGTTTGTTCCAAATTTTAGCCAAATATTAGCAATATTTTCATTGAGGTTAAGTTTTCTGCAAGACAACATGCAACATTTTGTAACCAACCACAAAAAGCATTTTACATTAAGTTTGCCTTGAATTACTACATACTGAGCAGAATTACTCATGCTAAAAATGATATCTTATCTAAGAACCGGCACAATCAATCATCAGATCTGTTATACAGATGCTCTCAAATTATGATGCATTATTGATAGTACACTAACAATAAGATTTTCACAAACCTCATCAGTAGCAAGAAACATTTTAGCTAGTGATTGTTTCATAGAGCTTCTTGATATTCTATTTGTCAGCCCAAAGTCAAGCAAAATTGGACGATGTGGAGGTTCTTCGCTTACCAGAAAATTACCTGCAACATAACGAATATAAAAGCATTCAACAGAGTAAATTGATTCTCATTTAGGGCACAATTAGGGAGAATAGGATAGAAGAAAGGGTGGATCAACGTGCATAAGAGAAATGGGAGAAAAAACATATGTTTCTATTTTTAATTTTAGACCGCTAATCAATTTTATTTTTTATAATAACATGGTATTCAGGTTAGTTTAAGCATATTTCAAATAATTTCATGGGTTTTAAAGTTAGTGGTGATGTAAAGTTCTAGTGATCCTTAAATTTATAGAATCTCTAAAAATCAAACTCAAATTCTAATAAATTAAACTATATTTTCTCTTGATTTTTAATCAAATTTCATTCATTAAAATAGCTATTTGAAAGCATATAACATGTGTTACATATATTTGATAGGCAAAACCATCTACTTAAGGTAAGAGCTGCATTATACAAAACATTATGTAAAGAGACATGCACATATATAGAAAGTATTGACATGATAGATTTTATATTGTCAGGATACTGGTATGCAAACCCGAAAAACAAAAGGTAAGGAATAAAATAAAACGAGAAATGAAACACACAAGAATTTACATGGTTCACCCAATAGGCTATGTTCACAGGCAAGTATAAAAGAATTTTACTAAGTAATGTGAGAATTACAACCTCTCTCAAATAATAGGAGAACAACTAAGAATCTCTCTTTTATTAGGAGAAAACACCTCACTTACTCTATCACAAATACCTCACAATTTTGTGGGATTACTCTCTCTTCACTCTTTTTTTTTTCTCTCTATCTTGGTGTGCATATAGGCTTGAATGCATTGCTTATTTATAGGCAATAGTGAGGGTATAAAGGTCATAAATTAAGAAGGAATATATGCCTAACAACTCATCCTCCATTCATACTTCACCAATTATACCAACTCATCCGCCACTTATACTCCACCAATTATACTAACTCATCTCCCAATCAAATCCCATTAATTATACCAACTAATTATTGGTCACTAACTCATCTCCCACTCGCATAAAGATTTTCTTATTGTGTTGATGTGGTCGGTCATTGACGTGGTTTCTATCATTTGAAGGGCATAAAGTCTCTGCTTTAAGAAAATCTTATTGTGCAAAGACTTGGACTTTTATAACTTTTTTTTGAGTTTCTTATATCTTTTTAATTGTTTTCTTCTTCGGTACACTTGATAATACTTCATTGGCTAATGCTAAATGTATGTTAGCAATAACATTGCCATCCATCTCATTCTATTTTGCATTATCAGTGATCTCCTTGGACCGATCCCCAATTGCTGCCAAACAATTATCTTTCCTTAAGATTGCCTTGATTCTCATTTTCCACAGTGAGAAATTACTCCCCTTGAACCTCTTAATCTCGTACTTTACTGTCATTTTATTTACTATGATCTATTCAGCTATCACCATTTCACAAATCTGTAACGTATACAAAAATAGTATCGTGTGAATACTTCACTAAGTAAGTTCCTAGAAAAGATTAGAAGGGTCACAAATGGTCTCGCTTAAAACCCAATCTTTTTAGACAGAACTTCCTAGAGTATATTTAATCACCGCACTGACTTTTTATATACGCTAACAGTATCGTATGTGAACAATACCGTATGGATGAATATGTGAATAGTGTCATAGACGTGAATAGTAACATTATACATGAATAACTTTTTTTGTATTAACAACACTAACCATGAAGGCTCTGATACTATTATTAGGATACTAACATACAAACTCGACAAGACAAAACGTAAGAAATAGAATAAAATGAGAAATGAGACACATAAAAATTTATGTGATTCATCCAATTGGGCTACGTTTATAGGCAAGTATAGAAGGATTTTACTAAGTAATGTGAGAATTACAACCTCTCTCAAATAATAGGAGAACAACTAAGAATCTCTCTATTACTAGGAGAAAACACCCCACTTACTCTATCATAAATACCTCACAATTTTATGGGATTACTCTCTCTTCACTCTCCTTTTCTTCTCTCTATCTTAGTGTGCATATAAGCTTGAATGCATTGCCTATTTATAGGCAAGAATGAGGGTTGAAGGTCATAAATTAAATAGGAATATATGCCTAATAACTCATCCTCACTCATACTCTACCAATTATACCAACTCATCTCCCACTCAAATCCCATCAATTATGCCAACTAATTAAATGACTTGACATATATTTCATACGTCATTGGGCATTGGGCGTGTAAGTTATAATTTCATTTATTTACAATAATCCAACCATATATTCCTAGAAGAAATATGTACAAAAAAAATTGGCTAAATTTTAAACAATCCTCTAATCTATTTATAGGCAAAATAACATTAGTTTCCATCAAACAAATTCCACATCACTCGTTTGGTCTTTGAATAATTAATAAGTTATTTGATTTGATTTAATACATATTTTCATTTAAATTATTAATAATCAATTTAGTATCATTACATAACAAATGAACTTTTTAAAGATAGATTTACATTTATGAATAGATTTTTTTTTGCCATAAATCTTGTTCACTGTTGTTAAACTTAATTTAGTTTGGTAGGAAGCTCCACTAGATTTCATAAAAACTTAGTTAAATTACCTACGTTGCATCGCGGTTGGGCCAAATTTTTGCTAGCACTAAAAAAGATATTCAGGCGATGATAATTCGAGACAAACTTAGTTAAATTTACTAAAATTTATCTAGAATATGAGATCAAAACAACCTAAAAAATTGTAAAGTTCAAGATCTAATAAATAAATGTCAAAGATGAAAAAAAAACATTAAATAAAGTTTTTTTGAGTAAAGTCAGGTTAACTTGACAGTCTACAATCCATGATATGAGATCGAGATTAAATAAAAAGAATTTTAAAAGAAGAACCTAGTAAAAAAAAAGTTTAATAAGAAAACCATGCTAAACCAGATTAATTTTACCAACTAATTCTTGGAATAACCAAATATAAAGAAAAGTGAAGAAATAACAAAACTTAAGGACAAATAATTTAATGCAAAATAATAATAAAAAAACTCATTAAAAAATTGAGGAAAACAATTTGAACCAACTTGAGTTAACTTGAGTAAATCACCCCTCGCAACATGATATCAAGATAAAAAAAAAACTTCCAAAAGAAAAAACTAACAAAAAAAACCAAAGTAAAATAAGAAAATGCAACTTGACCTGAGTTAACTTGACCAACCCATATTTAAAATAACAAAACAATATGAGAAGCAAAAAAATGATAAATCTCAAGGGAAAATAATTTAATACAAAATAATAAAATTGAAAATAAATCATAAAAAATTAACTTGACTAGTCTGTCACTCGTAACATTAGATCGGGATAAAAAAATAAATAAACTTTCAAAAGATGGACCTAGCAAAAAAAAACTAAAAGTTAAATAAACAATTTGACAAAGAAAAACCAAGCTAACCTAGGTTAGCTTGACTAACTCGAATCCAAAATAAAAAAACTTCTTTGTAAACACGTGTTACATTGTTGGAAAGAAAACAACTTGTCACTCCTGACGCCACCGCAAATGCAAGATTTTGGTAATAGAAAGGGACTTCATGCACCATTTGAATGGCACAAAAACCATCACGTGCTAATACATGACCAATTTTTTTTTAATAATATTTAATAAAATAAAATTAAAATACAAACCCTAATCAAATTAAAAATAAGGATAAAAATTAAGATACTCTTTAAAACAACCTTTGTTTTTTTAGATTTCAAGGATAATTTTGTAATTTTACTTTTTTTAAACGGAGAACCCTTGCTTATGCTCATTTTATTTCTCTCCAAAATGATATGAATGTAATTTAATTGTGTAAATTATTTTTAAAAGACTAAAAGTTCCCTCTATAAAAGCTTAATATTTGTTTTTTAAAAGGATAAATAATCATTTTAATATAATAAAAAAAGTGTTTAAATTAATGTCCCAAGTCTATGTTGCAATGACTAAGGTATCATTTTGAAAAGAAAAAAAACAATTGTAATCCCAATTGGAAGCATAATTACTTTTTCTTTTTCAATGGTAAAAATTTAATTACACTACATAGAAAGATGTGTCAGATGCCTTTTAGTTTTTTTTCTATAGTTTTATTTTTTATTTTTAATAAGAAGAGTTAATATTATGTGAATTAATTAAAACCCATTTCTTTTTTTTTTTAAATCAGTTTTTATTAAGAAAAAGCATCATTTTTCTTTACCGCGATAAATAAATAAATATCTAATCAGCACAACGAGCTAATCTCTTGATTCTAGAATTTGAAACAGTGCCACGTTGTTTTGTTGGTGACAAAAACAAAACAAAACAAAACACATATCGCTAGAAGGAGGGCTTGAACCTCCGACCTTGTGGTTAACAGCCACACGCTCTAACCAACTGAGCTATTCCAGCTTGCTTTCTTCCAAGGGAACACATATATATAATTACTATGTTCTATATAGGAGAAAATGATTGAGAATATCTAAAAACGCGGTACAAACAGTGTTTTTTAAAAATTAAATTTTTTATATAGTGTAGATTATTTGATGTTTTGATTTTAAAAATAATTTTTTTAAAATAAAAAAATATTATTTTGATGCATTTCAGCAAAAAAAATATTTTAAAAAATAACTATAATTATATTCTAAATAAATTAAAAAAAAATTTTAGCACGGCAACTAAAATTATTATATTTTTAATTAAAAAATAATTAATAAAATGATAAAAAATGAGTTCAAATATATCCATTTATTTTGGATAATATTAGATTATAAAATTAATTTTTTTAAAAATTGAACCATCCCTATAAATTTTATGTGAAATCTAATTAATTTTAAATCTAAAACCCGATAATTTAAAACCTGATCGTACTCTTAATTTAAAACTATGTATAAAACATATATTTTATAGAAATTCTATAAACTTCAAGAGCGTACCTATCAATATTTATTGAAAACATTCTGATTATTGTTTTTCTAAAGTAAAACTAGTAATAAGAAAAGATGGAAAAATATTGAATTGGGCTCACCTTCACTAAGCCCATAAATAACTGGGTCAGACCCAAAACAATACACATAGCTCAAGCTCAACAATCACAGAACATCTAGGGAGGCTGAGCGAAAGAGTGAGGGTTTTTTGACAAAAAACGCTACGCATTTGCCTTTAACCCCTCAAAAAGATTGATAGGTGTTTTATTTTGATCCATTTGAAGCAGTAATTTATACGGAAAGAAATAGAGAAGCATAAAAACATGGCTGTGAGTTCTCACTAATCTACTTTAATCATTTCTTGATTGTTTTTTTTTTTCCTTTCTTCAAATTTGACTTCTTGAGTTTCTGTTATAGTTATGCATATCTTTTGGAGAATCATCGACAACGACAGTATCAGCACAGGTTTTGCTGCTTCGATTTTTTGAAAAAACCATTGAGAGTTTCAAGCACAGTGTTGCTAATTTATTCCGTGGAGTCTTATCCTGTGAGCCCGTTTTAGATCCAGATTTAAGGTGATGCTGTTTTTGTTAATGTATAGGATTTGTTTTTATGTTAATGTGTTTTGTAATAAGAAAAATGTTGGTAAATGTGAAGGAGGACTGGTGGGCATGGCATGGATGCTGTTGTTGGTGATGAGTTTTCGAATAATAAGCAATGCGATGGTGGAGGAGGAGACCCACTAGTTTTTAATGTGTTGGATTCAATGCTTAAGGGTAGTTTGGATCGTTTGAAATCGATGAGGTCAGCTTTTGATTTCGTTGTTGTTGTTGTTGGTTTTTTTTGGTTGGAATTTGAATTATAATTTGGAGTGTGGATGTTTACTACGTAAATTTACAGTATTTTAAAGGCATAATTAGGAGAGTACTTTTACTGTAGATTTTCATTTAGGTGATGTTGTGCAACCCAAGATGTAAAAATCTCTATAATTGCCTTGGTATTTTTGTGAAGAAGAAAATGCAAGTTGGATACTTAATGGATGTGGTGGATATAATTATTGGACCGTTTCCATAAATTTCCTTGTTTAGTTGAAATGTTCGGTTTGAAGTCTAGCTTTTTCATGTCTGTTAGACTTCACTGCTGTGAACTTGTCATATGGGGTGAGGATTGATTGTTGAATGAGAGCTTTTGATTATTTCAGCTGAATGTTGTGCTGGTGTCTTGGTGATAGTTTATGCAAGTGGATAATTCATAAATGATAAATGTAGTGGATGTAATTACTGGGCTGTTTTGATAAATCTCCTTGTTTAATTTGAAAGGTTTTTTTTTTTTTTCCATGTCTGTTAAGACTTCAATTTGTCAGCTTTTTACATGGGGTGGGATTGATTGTTGAATGATAGCTTTTGATTATTTGAACTGAATGTTTTGTTGGTGATTAGTTTACATGAGTTGCGAAAGATAATAGTTTGAGAATCAGAACATAGTTATTTATATATTTTTGTTTCTCTAAGTCATACAGGGATGATATCTCTTTGGTGAAGAAAGGCATTACAGGATGTGCGCTGGATGTTAATTGTGCAGGAAATGAAGCTATAATCAAGGATTTGTGTCTGGGGGGTAAGTTGGGACCAGCTTTATGGCTAAGGAGTAAAATGATTCAGAAAGGTTTTGTTCCTGATGTGCTGACACACAATTATATGGTGAATGGACTGTGCAAAATGAGTGAGTTGGAGAAGGCAGATTGGCTTATTAGGGAGATGCTAGACAAGGGTCCATCTCCCAACTGTGCCACATATAATACTTTTATCAAAGGTTACTGTCTTCTTGACAAGGTTGATAAAGCATTACATCTGTTTTCTTCTATGGCTAATCGTGGTACCAAACCAAATAGAGTTACTTTCAACACACTTTTGCATGCACTCTGCAAGAAGGACCTGTTAACTGAAGGTAAGAAGCTTCTTGGAGAGATATTAGATGATGATGAAAAGGCAACATCAAATGTTATCACCTCAACTATACTTATGGATAGTTCTATCAAGAGTGGAGATATAGTTCAGGCGCTTGGTATCTGGGATTCAATGTTGGAGGAGGGTACCCCAATGGATGTTATCTCATATAATGTTCTTATCCACGGATTCTGTTTAGCCAGAGACATGAAACTTGCATATAGCTATTCTTGTCAAATGCTTAAAATGGGTCTACTGCCTGATGTCTTCACATATAACACTCTTGTATCTAGCCTTTGCAAGAGTGGAAAGCTTGATGAGGCTTGTTACATACATGATGTGATGGTAAGAATGGGAGTTGCTCCAGATGTGGTTTCGCATAAATTAATAATTCAAGGCCTATTGGTTTGTGGGGATGTAGATAAGGCTAATGGTTATCTTAATTGTATGTTAGAGAAATCAATGATACCAGAGCCTCTTGTGTGGAACCTCATAATTGATGGTTATGGGAGATGTGGAGATATTGGTAATGCATTTGCCATCAGAGATCGTATGTTGTCTTTTGGTGTTGCACCGAATGTGTTCACTTACAATGCATTGATCCATGCACAAGTAAAAATAGGAAACATTTTGTATGCATATTTTCTGAAAAAGGAGATGCTTTTAAAGGGCCTTTTTCCGGATGTTGTTACTTACAATCTTTTGATCGGTGCAGCTTCTAATGCGGGACACATTCATTATGCTCTTCAATTATATGATGAAATGCTTAGAGGGGGATGTAATCCAGACATGATAACTTACACTGAGCTAATTAGAGGTTACTGTGTGAAGTATAACACCATGGAGGCAGAGGAATTTTTAGCCAAGTTATTGAAATCAGGTTTACTAATTGATCACATTCCATTTCAAATACTAATTAAGCAGTACTGCAAAATGAAGGAGCCTGATAGGGCATTTAAGCTGTATCGGAAGTGGTTGACTGGAAACAAGAGACTTTCCTCCTCTTTGGATATCCGGAGTCCTGCAAGGACAGTGCAAAATTACTAGTTTGAAATGCCAGGGAGCAATTTGGCTGGCAAGTCACAGTCCTTGCATTTGAAACTGGGATCCAGTTTATGATGTTGGCTATTTTCTGCTTGTGGGGATCCCAAGTCTTGCATATGATTTTTCCAGAGGTATGTATCTTTTATAGATGCTGTTAAGTTCAATAAGCAGGTTTTATAGGCTGCTATTGTTCTAGTTTTACCTGTTCGGGAAATTCCAGGAATCATGAAAAAGGTCCTATCAGGTTTCCATATGGTAAAAATAATGCTTTGCTAAGAGTTTTCCTGATAAATTTGCCTGCAAGATTTAACTTTTTAACTTAGAAGATTTTTACACTTGTTGCGAAATTGCTGAAGCATGTCAGCTAATAGCTATTAACATGCGATATTAGCAAGTTGAATGATGCGATTATGGAAGTATATATTCTCACATTTATAGGTAGTGCATTTTTCATTTCAGTCAATATTTTAATGATCATGTTTACCATTTGAAAAATCCAAGCTGAGGGAACGCTTTTTTTTTTTTTAACTTCCTTTTTTTATGTGAGCTCAATTTGATCTGCTATAAGTTGCTGGTTTTGGATTGACTTGGCTTAAATCTTAAACAGCCTTTTCTCCCCTGGTTTTTGCTCTGAATAATGGTCAATTAATTCCTTTTCCCAGATAGTAAATTGCTCCTTTGCTCTCATTTCAATTTTGCAATGGAAAGCGTGCTTGAAATTGCAAGTTTGCTTTCCAGTTCATCTTTATCAATTCCATATATTCTACAACAGTTATTCCCTTCTAAGAGAGGATCTTGCCATTTGAAAAATTTTGTTCGCAGGCACAAACTATATGATTTGGGCTATAAATTCTTCTTTTCCATTCAACTTAGACGAGGGAGACTTTGAGAATTGGTAATTTCTTATAGAATTTTGAATTTGTTTCGTGATGCTGTCTAACAAGTCATTCTCAGGTGTTTGGTGGAGGTTGAACTGAAGCCCACCTGGAACTCTAGGATCTACTGACAGTTATCAACTTGCTGTCCTGATTATCAAGGAAATAAACTTTGCCTTTTACCATTTGAGTTGGTTGGTTCAGTAGCCTCCTTGCAATCTGTGACGAGGATAAATGAATTTTGTAGAGGAGCAGCCATCGTTACCTACTTTCTGGAAGAAATATAGCACCATGATACTGCGTACACATCTAGAAAATGCTCCTCTTTTGTAGTGTTACAAAGAGTACCTTGGTTTGAGTTCTATCTGAAGCAAGTAAGAGATATTGCCAACGATCTCTGTATCTGCCATTTGTAGCTTGTATTTTGATTTTGAAAGATCATTTAACACCTTACAGATTACTTTTTATCTGGTATCTTATGTTTTCTTGCAGGGTTATAGGTTGAAGCATCAAGACTGGGTTTATAGTGGGAATGATAAGCATAACGTTCCAGAACTTCAATTCAAGCAACACCAACTTGCTCCACAATGGTTATCTGCATGGTATTTGTATCTTTGCGGATCCCTCAAATTAAGAGAGAACTATAATGTAAAGGACTATTCAGAGCTGTGGCTGTGTATCGGAGCCTTCTTGAAACTGACCGGATCCTGGCACCAGGACGATGCCATTCTTATATTCAGGTTGAAGTGAGCTCTTCTTTGGTTGTCTCTTAATCAATGTCATGCCATGATTACAACGGCCAAGTTTAACGGCTCGAATGGGAAAAATGCTGTCCCATCTTTTTGTAACCGGGTATTAATATTATATCACTCCTGATTTTGGAGCAGTGATGATACCTAGGCTAGGATGCGTAAAAAAACCGAATAATTGACTAAATTGAAAAAAAAAATAATTAAGAAAATGAAATTAAAAAAAATAATTGAATTAATAGATTAAAAAATCACAAAAAAATCTAATTCGGTTCGGTTTTAATTTTGGTTTTTAAAGTTTAAAATTAATTAAATTAAATCAAATTGAATTGATTTAATCAAGCTAACACTAAAAAAAAAAAAAAAGTATAAATAATTTTTTTTTAACCCTAAACCCTAAAATAGCTTCTTTAAAGACAATCGTCCCCTCCGTTTACTCTTTGCGTCTCACACTCTCTTTTCCTTTTGATTTTCCTTTCATTCTCTTTTTTCTTTGATTTTTTTTAATCTATATTTTAATTTTAATTTTTATAATTATTAGCTGCACATCTCTTTATATTTGCTTTGGACCTTATAATTGTTATATAATTTTTTATACTTATGTAATTGAAGAAGATTATTATATTAAATTAGTAAAAAGTTTTTATGTAATTTTCTTGATGGTGGTCTTGTGAGGATAACAATTGAACATTAGTTTTGATTTTTATTGAAAAAACTGAGTGTAAAAACACCACATACTTAATAGGTTATTTATTTTAATTCAAAATCAAACCGAAGTGAAAATACATACTCTCACTTGGTATCTTTTCTAGTGTTATTAAACTGTCTGTGTGTTTCACTCTAGATTAGACAGTAAACTTGAGTCAAGATTTTTCTTTTATTTAAAAAAAATAAGTTAAATTTGTTATTCCTTGATGTGATTAATGACACCGACGTTCCCTCAACTGGCTGTATTTGTTGTTCTCTAGAGAAGTTGCCATATTTGTGAGATGACTGTATGTCACCGGAGCTCAGATAAACTTACCAACAGATGCCTCCCCATCACAGATTGATTATGTGATAAAAAGTGGGCAACACTTGCTCCACACAGTACAGGCCATAAAGGGTAGGATGAACCACAGCTTTTTCCTCAAGGAAAAATCCTCCCTTGGATTCTCTATCTTATCAAATCCTGCTGCTTTGTTCAGCAACCTCCAGCCCTATCCTCGAAGGAGAGAGTTTTCATGTCACTGGAATATAAATATATATTGTTCCCAAAATAATCAAACTGAATTAGCTATAAAATGTGTGGATTTCATTCAAACATTTAGTTTGAATCTAAAAAAGCACACTCAAATCTACATTTATAATCCCATGAGACTTGTATAATTTAATGGTGATTTGCCCGGTAGCCAAAAATGGACAAGGGGGAATTCAAGAGAAAGGTATCACAGTTACCTATGGGCATAAATGACGAAAAACTAAAGGATCTTGAGCTAAAAAACCGCAGTGTTCTTACCCATTACTGCAAAAGATACTTTTCTAAAATTGTTCTTAGATATAACTAGAATTTGATTTTAAACATCACGGCAAGGAAATGAATTGGCCTTAGTATATAGCCAGCTACTTTATGATTAATTAAGAAACTTTGTTATAATTAGATTATATTCTCAGTTTATATTGCTTGTCCAAAAAAAAAAAATCTCTTGGTTTATACTATTCTTGAAATTTAATACATCATGGGCCATGGAAATTACTTGGTAGATTATCCAGGGATGACCCTTATAAGCTTGCTCTATCCTTCCATTAACTGATAATGGAGCTATCCAGAATAAGAATAAGTTGCATTCAATCTGTCTGCCACGCTTATTCTGCATAACTTGAGGAAATAGACATAAACATCGTTGAAGAAAGTTTGTTGGTCTTTCTTTCTTACCATTCAAGTTTAAAACTCTAAAACAAAGATTTTTATTTTATTTTTATTTCATAATCTATTTTTAATAAAAAAAAAGTCACAAAATTAAGAGGAAAAAAAAAATGTTTCCATGAGCTTGGGCCGAAGGTAAGGAAAAAACTCATTCATTTTGCAGGTATCAAGTTTAGGATGTATTTAGTATTGCGGTTCAATTTATTTTTAAAAATACTTTTTAAATTAATTTTTACTTGAAAAAAATAAAATTAATATTTTTTCTAGAAATACTTTGGATTATTTTCATGTGCTAATTTTACAAATAAAAAAAAATCTAAAATAATATTATTTTAATATATTTTCAATTAAAAATTATTTTTTTTAAAATATCCTTTTACTATATCACTAAACACATTAAGTCTCATCATTAATAAAAAATATTCTAAATCTTGTTATGTAAAATGTGTTATCTCTCTGGTGAGAAAAAAAGGTTACTAATTGTTGCATGAAGTAACCCAAATGACAAACTATCAAAATTGAACGTGTGATTTTATCATTAATTAGTTATGTGATGCACTTTATTATAACTTTGATATTTTTATTTCTTATAAAAAAAATTATTTATGCAGGTTTTTTCAATGTATTTTTTTAGTTAAAAAAATATAAATACAAATTAAAAAAATTATACATATATGCAATTAAATAAACTGAGAATTGTGTTAGCTAATAAATAAATAAAAGATTATTAATGATTTCTAAAATTAAAACTTAAAAAATCAAGAGACAGGTGTAGTTAAGTTATTTAATCTCATAAGACGGGATATTTACCTACTTATTTTTGCTAAATGTTTTTATTATATTACTTTTTTATTTGATTAAATGATAATAAAATAAATAAACATATTAAATTGATTGAATAAAATAAAACAAATATTACACAAAGCTACACATATGGAAATAATTTTTTTTATTTTCAAGAATATAGATCATTTATACAAAAACCATTAAAAACGATTATAGAGGAATAAAGAAATCTCTTTGAAAAACAAAAAATAACAATCATTCAAAAGAAGCTCTCTAAACAAAATAAAAGAGGGAACAAATATTAATCTAAATATAAATATTTTTTTAAAAAAATATAAAAAGAAGAATTATTTGAAAAAAAACAAAAAAAGAAAAAAAGAAGAAGCAAGGTGCTACCTATTTTGTTAGGTTTGAGCGAATAAGACTTTATTTATTTATTTTTTACTGCATATGAGGTGGATGGCATGTAATCCACCCCAAATTTCTTTTAAAAAAAAATAGATGGCACATCTTATGCTAAGACAAATAATGCATTATCTGATCTTGCTCATATTCCGACTGCTGTGATGACTGATAAATTAAAATTTAATTTTTTTACTTAAAAACCATTTTCAACCTATTTTGACCTAAAAGATTTATAAAACACTTTAAAAACAATAATAAATCTATCTATGACCTAAAAAAAATTAAAAATCCATTCAAAAACTTGAAATCAACCAAAATCAAAAATCAACCTAAGCTTACATATGTTTTTCTAAGAACTTTAAAGGTAAAAAAAAAACACCTAATATGAATTCTGCTCATAAAAAAAATACAAATATCGTTCATTTTGATAGTCTAAGTCAATGCAAATAAAATGTTTCTCTTTCTTTAGTTAGAATTCAATGATTTCTCTCTCCTCTATTTCTCTCTCCTTTCTCAATCAAGAACTAGAAAATAACAAAAATAAATTTTTATATCATTTTTTAAGTTTGAAGACTAAAATACATCTTTTTGATACTCATGACATACCACTTATGCTGATATATTTTTTTAATTTAGATACTTTTCTTTCAATCCTAACCATGTTTGGTGTGTGTAATTTGTTAATGATCCATTCTGACATGACATGACACGATAGATGCTACCTAGGTTCAAAATCAATGTTTTTGGTGGAGAACTTGGTTTAAATTAATAATTAATATGGCTATTAATTCGCAAGCCAAAAATGGAAAGAAGAGAAATCAATATTGATAAAGCAACCTTTTTCTTTGCCTATGAAAAACTTTGTAGTTCACATGCGTAGGAATCTGTGACTTCAGTCTATCTGCCCTCATAAATACCTAACCTACTACAATAACAGAGCCCATGCATCAAGCTAGCAGTGCTTTAAAATGCAGTAGTCATTGTTCACTTCCTGCATTCTTGTGGAAGACAAGGTAGGCTGTGAGAAAAGTGGCCATCCTGCTTGAGGACAACATTTCGTAAACATTGCCGCAGAAGTTGGTTGATTTTCATTAGGTTTGCTTCTTGCTTGCACTCATCATTCCATTTGCATTAGATTGTTTACTTTGATTGTGATAGTTGCAATGCCGACAAACTTTATTAAGACAAGCTGAGTATATATGTGTGTCTGTCTGTTTAAATGTTCATGCAAATTGTTCTTAAGAATTCTCGTGGTTGTAGTTGGTTTTTTTAATGAACAAGGGGATTCTGTACTGGGATTGCCTAACTTGATTAATGGTGGTTGCTAGTGTTTGTAAGAAGGCAGATTTATATCTCTAATGGCTATCCGTCACTGCTTCGACAAAGATGTTGACCAGGTACTTCCCATTTTCTTCTCTTTTGCGCTACATTTCTTGTGATAAACGGAAAATGGCAGGTGCATGAAGAAAAATACCAGAAATTGAAGATACCAAGAGGCCAAAGTTTCCTTCTTGGTGCTCTTACTCACTGTTCATTGCGTTGCTCTTAATTTATGTTCATGCATATCAAACAAAATGGAATGAAAAGCTTTTTCTCCAAGCTTGTACAAGGGCAGCAAAGAAATATTTAATTTCTTCATAGGATTTGTATCCTGATCTAGGTGCTGTTCGAAGGAAATTCATGTGTGAAGAAGGTGATATTGAACAGACCACACAAGTTAAACAGCCTCACCTATCACATGGTATGCTTAAATTGATTTTTCTAATTTATTTACCAATCGCACATGTACTTTTTCCCTTCGTACAAGATCCAAAGCCATGGCATAAAATCTTCTGATCTAGAGGCAGCAGCCTTAGCTAAAGCACCAGCTTTTTTTTCTTATGAAGTATGCTGATTGCTTTTCAAAGCCGTGTGAAATATACATATTTCTTCTTACCTTCAATGTCAACTTTCTTGATTATTAACCTGGTAAATAATAATAAAAAATTTGATCGGTAACTCCTTTTATTAATTTTGTTGGCAGACCTGTCAGATGATCAAGGAGTTGAAAGCTTACGAGGTTGATCCTAAAGTCAAAATGGTGATATTAAAGGTAAAAAAGCTGATTTAGGAATGTGCTGGAATTCTTAACCTTTAATTAAGTTGCACGTGGTTAGACATCAGAACATGATTCTACTCCATATGATTCATTCAGTTGTCTCTGCCGATGCCATTATCATCTAGCTCATACATCACATTCAACTAAATCTCATGCAGGGGAATGGAAAGGCATTTTGTGCTGGTGGTGATGTCTTGGCATCATATACTTGTATGGTTGCAGGTGAAAATCATCTTCTACGAAGGTTTAAAAGTAATTGGAAAATGTTTGATGCCGTTAATGTTTTATCTCCTTGGATGAAGCAGGGCATTGGAGCTATGGGACAAATTTTTACAAGAAACAAATCATGTTGGACTACTTGGTTGCAACATATGGAAAGCCTGTGGTATAGAAGTTATATGGCTCTATCATTATGCAAACTAGCAAAGCCAATAATTATCTCACATATTTCTTCACTCCTGTCATCTTCATTTGATTTTGATAAATGCAATTGGATATTTGAAGGTTGCAATTATTGATGGGATCGTGATGGGAGGAGGTGCTGGGCTATCCCTGCAGGGAACTTTCAGGATTGTCACAGAAAACACTGTATGCTTCTGCTTTACATATTGGAAACATAGGGAGTTGATTTGTTTTTTTGATGTTTCTAAATAACTTATTGATGCAGGTGGAAGCTAATAGGATAGCAATAACATAGACAATACAAGAATTTTAATTAGCAAAAATGGTTGTACATGTGAATTATAAACTCGTAATTTTATTATCTAAAATTTATATATACGGTGATTGTCTTCTTAAGAGATTTTCAAAATTTTTAAACCGACCAGAAAATTCTACCTTTATTAGAAAATAACTAGAAATCAAAAAATGATAAGGAAATTAAATATAAATCCAAATTAAAACATAGGATAAATAACAAAATTGGCTTCAACAAGAGCATCCAAGCTTGAATCCTGATTACGGAAGATACAACAATCCAATTAGTGACATAATGATTATTTCAATTAAGTAAAATTACTTGAAAACATTTAAGCTCGATCTAACAATTAAATCTTTTTTTATCATCGTTTTAATTAAGATGCTAACTTGTTCTAACTCTATCAAATTTTTTCTTGAACCTAAACTTATCTCACTAATCTATAAAAATACATATGAGGTCAACATTATAGTTTTCCCATGTAAGAGTATCAGATCCTCACTCAAATACCAAAAACTTTCAGTTTGAATAATTTCTACAAGCTCGACTATATCACTTAAATAATTAAACAAAATATTTGATGTTCTCTAGATGGCCAAAGACCTCCTACAAGGACTTTGTCTTATGCCAGGAGCCAAGTCTCATAATATAAATACTTAATTGCCTTAAAGCATGCTGCTGGGAAGAAAAGAAACTTAAGGTACTGTAGAACAGTGGAATGATCACAGAAACTTGATGTTCTTTATTTTGAGATTTACCTAAAATCTTGAGGATAATCAGATTAAGAGTTTGAAGTGCAACAAATTATAATTATACTTTCATGATTCAGCGGGAGGTTTTTTTTTCTTATCATTGTTTCGGAGATTAAGTTGTTGTAGGATAATTTATCAACCTAACAGCTAAATCAGATAACTCAAGGTGATGATGAAGGCAGCCTGGATAGCATAGGATGCATGTATTTGTTGAGGAAGGGCTTTCTTTTCATGAATTAATGTTTCTTCAGTTGTTCAAAGAAAGCTAACTCATCGAATCTTCATATTCCGTGATGAAAAAAGATTAATAAAATTCTCGTCTTTCATATATATATATAAAACGAAATGATATTAGAACCATCTGCATGTTCATCTCATTTGTACAGTGCATAAGTAATGGTGCTTGGTTGTTACATGAACTTGCATAGGTGTTCGCTATGCCAGAGACCGCAATAGGACATTTTACTGATGTTGGGTCATCATATTTCCTTTCCAGGCTCCCTGGATTTTTTGGTAACTACCTATTTGTTACTCTATCTAATTTACTAATAGTTTGGAATGAGTTTCATGCCTTCTCATCTTCCCTCTGAGTGTACAAACTTCTGAATATTCATGAACTCCGTGTGTTTTTTGAGACGTAAGATGAAAATTGATCCAATGCATCATGGAAAAAGAAAGATTATTTTTCTTTTTCCTTTATTCGTTAGCAAGTTAATTTATCCTTGAAGATTCTGATTCAGTGCTTTATGTACTTATTCTAATTCATTAAAAATGCCATATAGGTGAATATTTGGGACTTACTGGAGCTAAGATTAGAGGAGCAGAAATGGTTGAATGTGGCCTTGCGACTCATTTTATGCTCGCAAAGGTAATGCCTCTTAGAAATCTGCTCAATTATAGTTACCATTAAATGGTTACATAGAAAAGCAGTTGCCTCACAGAATATTCAGAAATCTCTTGATCTGCATCAGATATCCTTTCCAACATCAGTTTTTTTTTTTGCTGCAGTGATAGTTATTTTATCATGAATGTTCTCTTATTTACCATCAGAGGATTGCATAATTTTTTTTCCTTGCTTTTTTTTTTTTTTGTCGTAGGATGTCCGTTTGTTGGAAAGCGCACTAGATGAAGTAACTTCTACTGATACGAAAACAATTTCTGAGATCATCTGCAAATTTATGCACAAACCAAATGTTAAACAGCATGGTGCATTTAACAGGTAATGTTCAGGTCCCTGACAATTTTGTGCTGCTTGTATCAATATCTACTAGTGTCTGTTAACATCCATCCTAAATTTGAATACTTAATCATTAAATAGACTGGAGATCATCAACAAATGTTTCTCGAGAACAACAGTTGAAGAAATACTGTCATCACTGGTGAGCATATCACAGAAGTAACTTTTCTCACCTCAACTTAGTGTAGAAAGTCTCGGTTAGGAATGCCATAAGTACGATACCTGCTTGACTTGTTATAGGAAAGTGAGGCAGAAACTAAATCAGAAAAGTGGATTCTTGATGCAATCAACTGGACGAAGTCAGCCTGTCCAACCAGCCTCAAAATTTCCCTTAGATCGGTATGAATGATTTTAAGGGATTTCTGATCTTTTACTTGAGTTAATATTTTTTCTCAATTACAATTCAAGGAATGCTTCCCTTTTCTTTAAAATCCAGAAATAACTTTTCATGTGTGGATTAGATTAGAGAGGGCCGCAAGCAAGGACTTGAGCAATGCCTCGTCCAGGAATGTACTATTGTTTGCCACATTTTGAGAAGAACAGTTAGCAATGATTTTTATGAGGTAATTAATTAGAGGAATGATAAGAACATAACTTCGATAATAAGAACATAATGCGATGACTATTCGTCTCTAATCACAGGGTTTTCTTGCAGGGAATTAGGGCCATCTTACTGGACAAAGACAAGAATCCCAAGGTACATATGGTACTAGCTATGCTTGATATGTTTTCTTAACAATCACATACTGTAATGTAATCCACTTCTCTTGTTTTTAACAGTGGGAGCCTTCAAAGTTAGAGCTAGTGACCGATGAAATGGTGGGCAGGTATTTCTCCAGAGTCGATGAAGATGACATGGAACCCCTTCAACTTCCTACCAGATCCAACTTAGGTGATACCATGAGGCCAAAACTTTGAAACTAGAAAGGCTTTAGGGGATGACCAGGACTATCTTTCTCCATGATTACATAAGCTGATGATTGAATATAACGTTTCAAGCTGATAATAGAACAGCTCTCTCTTTTCTTATTGGATTAAGGACTTGTTCTGTAGCATCAACAATAATGAACGATGTATTAAATCAAACAATGCACTCTTGATTTCCGTTGGAGAACACTCTGTTTTTCATGCCTCCTCCCCAGTTTCGACACTTTGTATTGTTGCCATGATCTTTCCTGTCTAAGCACCAAAACTCTGGACCAAAATATCATCATACTGCATTGAAACCGTGGTGTTAGACAAAGTAATATACCTTTAGAGAGGGTGAGGGCCATCTCTAGAATTTTAGAGCTCGACGGGAACATCGTACATTCAAGAAAAAGGGAAAATGTCATGGTCTCACATCTATAATTTTGAAAATATTAGGTTAATTAGCACACATTATATTTTTACATGGTATTACTAAAAAACTTGTTTCTTTCCATATATAACTACACCGCAACATCAAGCAAACACATGTACAGAAACCAAACCTCTTCTCCTGACTTGGAACGTTAGAACGAAGACATGTTAAATGCTAATTAATCCGTCAAGGCTCAAAGTCAAGGTTGTTGGTGGATGGCTTGATTCAAATGATACGGTAATCCATTGATAACCACAAATTGAAAGAAGGGAAATCAATTAATATAAACACTGCACCCAGCTTTTTCCTTGCCTTAATTTGCAAATTGTCGGTGGATATCGTGGGCACCAAAATTGGTTACTCCCCGATAGACCCGTATATTTAAGGACAAATTAGATAACTAGCATACAAAATAAAAAGAGATACAAATTAACATGGCAGCTAAAAAATCGGTGAAATAACATGTCATGACCCTAAAAAATCGGTGAATTATGACATCAATTAAAATTTTAATAAAATTTTAATTGATATCATGACTTATAAACATAATATCAATTAAATTTAAAATAAATTGATCGAATAATTCATAATTATCAGTTAACTTGACCAACCGATTAACACTGAAAAATAAAGGATAATCACTTTGTAAACAATAACATTTTAAAATTTTATTCGGAATCTATTTTTTTAATTTACATGTTGGATATATATTTTAATTCATAAAACATATTTTAAAAAAATAAATTCATGAAATTATAATTTTTTTACTAGAGATATTTAGTAATAACGGCATGTGTTAAATATCGCTCTTAGAAATAACAATATTTAGTAAATATCATGTTTTAAAAGTGTAATAGGATGAAAGTATATTATTTCTTCAATTTTTTTTTTCAAAAAATTGGTGTTATTTGCAGAAATTTTCAAATTACTCCTGTGCTATTATTTAAAAAAAAGACAAAAGAAAACCATACTCAAGGCAGATTCAGAACTACTTTATCAGTGGTAGGCAATTCTTTGTACGACGTTGTCAATATAACACATTAATTATATGTGCATGGCAACTATCTAGGTGGTGACCAAGTGGTAAGGACTTGAAATCAAGGGGTTTGCTCCTTCAGTGGTCTCAGGTTCGAGTCCTTGGTTGCTCATATGATGGCCACTAGAGACTTACATAGTCGTTAACTTCAGGGCCCATGGGATTAGTCGTGGTGCGCGAAAGCTGGCCTGAACACCCACGTTAATCAAAAAATAAAATAAAATTATATGTGCATGGCTGCACAAAAAAAATGGTCCGTCTGGTGGCTGCCAGTGTTTATGAACTACGGAGNTGCTCCTTCAGTGGTCTCAGGTTCGAGTCCTTGGTTGCTCATATGATGGCCACTGGAGACTTACATAGTCGTTAACTTCAGGACCCGTGGGATTAGTCGTGGTGCGCGAAAGCTGGCCTGAACACCCACGTTAATCAAAAAATAAAATAAAATTATATGTGCATGGCTGCACAAAAAAAATGGTCCGTCTGGTGGCTGCCAGTGTTTATGAACTACGGAGAGGCTCGTTTGCCGACCTGCGTTAATATAGAACAGAGAGAGTAGATCATTTGTATCTCAAAATTTAATGGTTATGGCCGGCCCCGTTGCTTCGAGAAAGATGTTAATCAGGTACGTGCACTCTCCATTCTCTGTTCCCTGCTGCGAAATTCACTCGCAATTTGAAATGCGTGATTGCAGCCAAGTAAAGATTTGCATCCTCTAGCTAGGTGATATTGAACAGACCACAGAAATTAAACAGCCTCAGCGATCACATGATATGTATATATAAATGTACTTTTTAGAACTCTTTTCCTTCTTTAATTTCTGGGTAGCTTCTTGACTAGGTTGTGCTTAAGCAAATACTCTGCTGATTTTTTTATTGGAAATATTGAGAAAGATACACAGTATATATACAAAACTAATTAAGTTAATTTAGAAAACTAATTAAATATAAAAATAGAAACCTAAGGAAATTAACTTTAAATATCTGAACCAGAAATCAGAAAATCTCAGCACTGTCTTTCAAGTTGGTGCATAAATGTCATTCATGCCCAACCTGTTTAAAAACACCCCACTTGAAACTGTTTTGGTGGAATGCCAGATTATCAAATTTGATGTTAGGCAACTCCATAATTTTCTATCCAACTTCTCCTTAATGAAGAACTTGTGTATCTCTAGTGTTACAATGTGATAATTTTTTTTACCCAGTCAAATACTAAGTCAAGAACATGATTGGTTTGATATATTAGTAATGAGATATTCTTCTTGGAGTCATATCTTCAGCTTCTATGCGTTCATCGCTATTTCGACCCAAAAATTATACCACTTAAATCTAATTCACATCTTGTTTTGTTGTTTGGTGCAGTTTGTGAATAATATCTACTGGAATCCAAATTTATTTAAGGAAAGTCATATTCTAGACTCTGCACTTCCATTTGATACTCCCCCTAAATATGAGAGCTTGGAATTTGGACTGCAGACACACACAAGGTCAATGGTCAATGAGAGCTTGGAATGGATTGTTATGCCTAAAGTATTAATTCTTTATTATATAATTTATGTAATTTGATACATGGTATATTAAACTAACATCAAGTCTATCTACCCCTGTAAATACTCAACCAGCTACAATAAAGAAGCTCATGCATGTGCTGTTAACCAAGCTAGCAGTACTTTAAAATGCAGTGGTCATCGATCGCTTCCTGCATTCTTGTTGAAGACGGCTGGCTATGAGAAAAGTGGCTATCCTGCTCGAGTTCCAGATTTCATAAACATTGTCATGGAAGTTGGTTGAGTTTCATAAGGTTTGCTTCTTGCTTGCACTCATCATTCCTTTTACGTTGGATTGTTTACTTTGATTGTGATGGTTGCCAGTTGCCCTAAATGCCTCCAACTTGATTAAGACAAGCTGAGTACGTGTGTGTGTTTTTAAGTTTTCATGCAAATTGCTTTTAAGAATTCTCGTGGTTGTAGTTGGTTTTTTAAAATGAACTAGCAAATTCTATACTGGGAGTGCCTAACTTGATTAATGGTGGTTGTGTTGGGATATTTTCATTAATGGACAACAATATTTTCATTAATAGACAACAACCTTTGCAACCTACCTGAAGAAGTAGGGTTGCCATTGTTAAAAGAATATAATAGTAGTTGTACCATTCATTGACAAAAATGGTGTAACTCATGTGCTGCCATCATTTGTGCTAAATTTATGGCCTCTTACCTTACTATTGATGCCTATAAATAGAGATATTATTTGAGAGAAAAATAAGAGAGAGAGAGAGAGAGTGAGAGCAAAGCAAAGAGAGAAAGAGGGGCTGCTAGGGGCAGCAGCCCTGCTGCAATGTGCAGCAATGTATGTGAGCTAGGAGTTGAGTTTGAGTGAATGTGATCCTCCTCCTCCATGTATGTCTATTGTATCCTTTCTCTATCTTTAATAATATAAAAATCTCCTGTGGATATAAGCTATTTGTCAAACCATATTAAATATTGTGTTAGTGTGTTTAGCCTTTAATTGACAAATATCAATATATCACTGGTCTGGAATCCCCAACAATTGGTATTAGAGTTTATGGTTTAAAGTAGTGTTTGATTTTGCTCAAAAATAAAAGTTTTCAAAATTATGTTTTGACCCTACCACTGTGTAGAGCAAGAAGAAATGAGCAAACTAATGAAAACTGCGTCAAAATCAGAAGTTGGACATGGCCGCACCCGCCGGTGAAGTGGCTGGCCACGCACGTATACGCGACTTCTTTGCTCGAATAGGCTAACTCGACCTAAATACCAAATGACTTAACCCACGTGCCTAACCTGGATACTGATGATGTCATCATGATGTAAACATGGTGTCAGCATATACAGTTGGTATGCCATGTTAGCGTCCAGTCAACTAACACATCAGTAAAGTGGGACCCACTTGCCACGTCATCAACCGTGAGCCGAGTTAAGTTGAATCTAGCCGTGTGGAGCCGAGCCAAGCCACGATCAAAGGGATAGGATTATGTGTAATTGAGCCTACGTACAACCGAATCTGAGATTGAATCTGAGTTGTTAATCAGGCCAGAATTGTTTTGATCAAATCTTAGCCGTTTGAAATGCGATTTGGATAGTTTTAGACTTGTTTCCACTAATTTGATCATTCTAGATGCAATGGTATGGTCTGATTATTAAGATTAAGATAAAAAATGGTGGTGGTGAATTATTTAAGAGAGATTGTTTGATCAAAAGGCATTAGAAGGTCATTATAATGGTCGATGAAGATAAAAAAGAAGAAATCGCACATGTTTATCCAATTACATGTGTTGAATTGCTATATGGGGAAATTTTAATTGCCTTGAGAGAAGGAAAAATTGAAACACTCTGGACACCCAATCATGTGGATGATTTGAGGTGAAGAGTGAAAATTGATAAAGACCAATCTTGATGAATCTAAGCACTGGTAGTCTCACCAGACGTTGAGAAATCAGGTATAAAACCAGGATACCGTAGATTCATTTGTAAAGGAAAGCTGCAATAAAGCTAGCAAATGGTTGTGTATATTGAAAGACAGTACAATGGATAGATATGACCTAAGAAATTCTGTTTAGGAGATTGAGTTTTAAGCGAGATCGGTGTGACCCCTCTAATCTTTCTTGGGAACTTGTTTAGTTAAAGGATTATCCATATGATACTATTTTTATATATGTAATAGTTTATAATGAAACTGTTGAAGACTAGTAGGATGATGACACAAAGGAACAGTTGGGTTCTGTATTTTTGAGGATATGATGGAGTGGTGATTTCTCCAAAGAAGTTAGATTTGGTGACTGTAATTTCTCGAGGGTAAAATTGATGAAGACCTTGATAATAGAAGAGAAATACAGCAAAGGGATAAAGATCAGAACCTATTTTGACTTGGGTAGGTGTTGTGACAGAATGAGCTGCTGTCAAACATAAGCAAAGAATAAAGAGAAATCTAGAGAACTAAATTGCACAAGGGCACACGAAGATTGTGCAAGAATACTCGTAAGATCCAATGAGGTATTGTAATGAGACGACAGGTACAAGGAGAAGAAGAGTTCTTAGATGAAGCTCAAAGTAGAGACTGTGTAAAGGTTGTATAACAGGAAGTCTCATATGCTTTTAATAAAGGCAACATACGAGGACCTTTCCAATACATGCAATGATGGAAAGATAAGCTGTTGTAAAAGCACCTAATTGAGAGGGTGCAAACACCTATAATAAAAGGCAACCATCTATGAAAGACGAAGACACCAAAATAGAGTTGGTGTGGGTGGAGCTATCAAGCAAGAAAGGCGTAGAAGCTTCAAACATAGAAATTGAGATGGAGGATTGCGAGGAGTGTACTGCAACTCTCTCTTTGTATGTGATCAGTGGCAGTAATCTCTCATATAGTCCATATGGTCATAGAGAATCTTGAAGTCACTAGAGTTATCCCCGATGTAGGAGGATGAGACCGTCGCATGACAACGGGCGGAGACACCTTAGATAGAAGGTATGTGGGTCATGATATGAGCTCAAGATCAGATCGTCCCATGACAACGGGTGGAGACACCTTAGATAGAAGGTATGTGAGTCATGATATGAGCCCAAGATCAAACCGTCCCATGATAACAGGCATAAACACCTTAGAGAAAGTGTGAGGGCCATAATATGAGTCCAAGATCAGACCATCACATGACAACGAGTGGAGACATCTCAGATGGAAGGTGTGAGGACCATGAAATGAGCTCAAGTTCAGAATGCCCTATGACAACAGGCATAAACACCTTAGAGAAAGTGTGAGGGCCACAATATGAGTCCAAGATCAGACCATCACATGACGACGAGTGGAGACATCTCAGATGGAAGGTGTGAAAGCCATGATAGGAGCTCTAGTTCTGAATGCCCTAGAGCCAATGTGATGGTTGGATATAAGTGGACGGGTGTTTAGCTAATAAAGTGGCTATGATGAGTATGGAGACATATCAGATTGACTTTTATGGATATTGCCCCCATGCTAAAGATCAATGAGCTAGAAGACATTTGCCTTGGATAATAAATGGATGACTTGTGGATCATTAAGACGCGACTGCTATTTAGAAACAGAGGGCATGTGTAGGTTCCTTGAACAAGTTGACTCTTATTAAAGTGGTAAGCTCAGTAATGACATTGTAATACTCAGAATATGAAGACAAATATAGATCAACCTTTAATGGGTTGCCTCCATGGTTAAAGGTAAAGAGCTATCTGGACGCTTTAAACTAAGAGCGGGAAACTTATGGAAAAGTAAGTCGTGGTTCCTAAAGTGGAACAGTGGGTAAATACAACTCTAAGATAAGTATATTTTTGGAAAAGTGGTGAGCTCGTGATCACATTAAAATACTCATTTAATAACTATCGCATTTGGAAATTTCTATTTAAGGGGCTATTGTAAGCTTTGGTGCGAGGCTTGAAAAATCATTCCAATCCGAGCATGGTAGATACACTCGAAAGGGAATGTTGTGTACCAGAAACAAGTGTTAACATTCTTCAGATGTGAAATGGAAGATTGTCTAGTTGAAGTGATCCTTTGGTGTGAGCAAATGTATGCTTTGGTGACTTTGGTGATTGAAAAGTTTGGTGAGTACCTGTAGACTTAGCCACAAATACTCTTAGAATGATAAGCTTGGAAGAGCTGCAAGATGCAAGCTCCAAGCTTGTGGTAAAGAAGCAAGAGAACAATTGCCCTTATAAATATCAAAGGTGGTGATTATTGGGATATTGTCATTAATAGGCAACAACCTTTACAGTCTACCCTAAAAAGTAGGGTTGTCAATGTCAAAAAGTTACAATGATAGTTACACCAATTATTAATAAAAATAATGCAATTCATGTGTTGCCATCATTTTTGCCATAATTTATGGCATCTTCTTTTATAATTTATGCCTATAAATAGAGGTATTATTTGAGAGTAAAATGAGAGAAAGAGAGAGAGCAAAGCAAAGAGAGAAGAAGAGAGAAAGAGGGGCTATTAAGGGCAGCAACCCTGCTGCAATGTATGTGAGTTAGGAGTTGAGTTTGAGTAGATGTGATCCTCCTCCTCCATGTATGTGTATTGTATCCTTTTTTTATCTCTAATAATATAAACTTTTTTTATAAATATAAATAATTTACCGAACAACATTAAATATTATACCATTATGTTTAGCTTTTGATAGGCAAATATTAGTATATTACCAGTCCAGAATCTCCAACACGTTGGTAGTGTTTTAAGAAGGCTTGTTTGCTAACTTGTATCTTGGAACCCAGAGAGCGGATTTATATCTCTAATGGCTATCCGTCACTGCTTCGACAAAGATGTTGACCAGGTACCTCCCATTTCTTCTCTTTTGCGCTACATTTCTTGTGATAAACGGAAAATGGCAGACGCATGAAGAAAAATACAAGAAACTGAAGATAACAAGAGGCCAAAGTTTCCTTCTTGGTGCTCTTACTCACTGTTCATTGGATTGCTCTTAATTTATGTTCATGCATATCAACAAAATGGAATGAAAAGCTTCTTCTCCAAGCTTGTACAAGGGCAGCCAAGAAATATTTAATTTCTTCGTACGATTTGTATCCTGATCTAGGTGCTGTTCGAAGGAAATTCATGTGTGAAGAAGGTGATACTGAACAGACCACACAAGTTAAACAGCCTCACCTATCACATGGTATGCTTAAATTGATTTTTCTAATTTATTTACGAATCACGCATGTACTTTTGCCCTTCGTTTTCTAGCTTCTTTTCTTCTCATAAAGGATGGCACACTTCACTAAAAGAAATCAGGAAACGGTATTCATCAGAGACACAAGTTTCTCTCAAGCATAAAAATAAACAAAGATGACAAAGCAGGGTGGTGAAATAAGTAGTGCCAGCAGATAAAAACAAGATTTCAAAGCCATGGCATAAAATCTTCTGATCTAGAGGCACCAGCTTTAGCTAAAACATCAGCAACGGTAAATGCTTTTCGAAGCCGAGTGAAATTTACATTATTTTTTTTTTTACTTTCAATGGCAACTTTCTTTATCAATAAGCTGCTAAATGATAAAAACCATTTTGTGCTGGTGGTGATGTCTTGGCATCATATACTTGTATGGTTGCAGGTGAAAATCATCTTCTACGAAGGTTTAAAAGTAATTGGAAAATGTTTGATGCCGTTAATGTTTCATCTCTTTGGATGAAGCAGGGCACTGGAGCTATGGAATAAATTTTTACAAGAAACAAATCATGTTGGACTACTTAGTTGCAACATATGGAAAGCCTGGGGTATAAAAGTTATATGGCTCTAACATTATGTAAACTAGCAAAGGCAATAATATCTCATATATTTCTGCACTCTTGTCATCTTCATTTGATTTTTATAAATTTAATTGGATATTTGAAGGTTGCAATTATTGATGGGATCGTGATGGGAGGTGGTGCTGGGCTATCCCTGCAGGGAACTTTCAGGATTGTTACAGAAAATACTGTATGCCTCTGCTTTACATACTGCATTTTATTCCTTTGGCAACATAGAAAACCGATTTCTCTTAGTGATATTTCTAAAAGAGCAAAGAGCAGTGTTGGTTGGGGAACCTTCATTTATGCAACATGGGTTGTTTATATTTTGCCTGCAGGACTGTCTTCTTTTCATGAATTAATGTTCCTTCAGTTCGAAGAAAGCTAACTCTTGGAATCTTTATATTTTGTGATGAAAATACAAAAAAAATGATATTATAACCATCTGCGTGTTCATCTCATTTGTACAGTGGATAAGTAATGGTGCTTGAATGTTACATCAACTTGCATAGGTGTTCGCCATGCCAGATACAGCAATAGGACATTTTACTGATGTTGGGTCATCATATTTCCTTTCCAGGCTCCCTGGATTTTTTGGTAACTAGCTACTCAGTACTCTTATCTACTGTAATAATTGTCTGGTACGATTTTATGATTTATCATCTTCCTTCTGAGTGTTCACCCTCGTGAATATTCATGAACCCTGTTTGTTTTTTAAAACGTAAGCACATTGCAGTGTTAATAAATTGATTCAATGCATCATGGAAGATGAAAATTCCTTTTCTGATTCTTTTATTCATTAGCAATTTAATATAGTCTTGAAGATTCTGATTCAGTTCTGTTTTTACTGATTCTAACTCGTTATATATGTGAATATTTGGGACTTACTGGAACTAAGATTATAGGAGCAGAAATGGTTGAGTGTGGCCTTGCAAATCATTTCATGCTCTCAAAGGTAATGTCTCTTAGAATTGTGCTCGGTTTAATTTACGATTAAAAGGTTACACAGAAAAGCAATTGAAAGTAGGATGTAATTGAATTTATAAATTTCTTTATCTGCACCAGGAATCTTCTGCAGGAGCTTTTTCTTGTTTATTTCATTATTCAGCAGTTTAGAAATTTATTTTTTTTCCGATCATTTTAGGAACTAACAAAAATATGGTGCTCTTGATTTTGTTAGAGTTTTGACCTATAACAAACTCCATGATGCCTGAGGATTTTAACTTATAACAAGCTCTGTTATCCTTCACAATCCCCAATCGTCTTGACAAGGGAACCTAGATTCATTTTAATGACACCAACCAGTTTCTTGCTGCAGTGATAGTTATTTTGTCGTATATGTTCTCTTATTTACCATCAGAGGATTGCATAATTTCTTTCTGTTCCGTTTTTTTGTCGTAGGATGTCCGTTTGTTCGAAACTGCACTAGATGAAGTAACTTCTTCTTATACGAAAACGATTTCTGAGATCATCAGCAAATTTATGCACAAACCAAATGTTAAACAGCATGGTGCTTTTAGCAGGTAATATTCGGGTCCCTGAAAATCTTGTGCTGCTTGTATCAATATCTTCTAGTGTCTGTTAACATCCAACCTGAATTTGAATAACCAATCATTAAATAGACTGGAGATCATCAACAAATGTTTCTCAAGAACAACAGTTGAAGAAATACTATCATCACTGGTATGCAGCTTTTCACACTTAAGGTAGTGTAGAAATCCTCAATTAGGAATGCCATCAATATGATACCTGCTTGACTTGTTTTAGGAGAGTGAGGCAGAAACTAGAGCAGAAAAGTGGATTCTTGAGGCAATCGACTGGATGAAATCAGCCTGTCCAACAAGCCTCAAAATTTCCCTTAGATCGGTATGAATGATTTTAAGTGATTTCTTATCTTTTACCTAAATGTTTTGTTTCAATTACATTTCAAAGAATGCTCCCCTTTTCTTCAATTCCCATAAATAACTTTTCGGGTGTCGATTAGATTAGAGAGGGCCGCACGCAAGGACTTGAGCAATGCCTCATCCAGGAATTTACTGTTGGTTCCCACATTGCGAGAAGAGCAGTTAGCGATGATTTTTATGAGGTAATTATAGGAATGATAAGAACATAATGCAATGACAATGCGTCTCTGCAGGGAACGAGAGCCATGTTGTTGGACAAAGACAGAAATCCCAAGGTGCATATGGTACTGTGCTTGATATGTTTTCTTATCAATCACATAATGGAATGTAATTGTCTTTTCTTGTTTTTAACAGTGGGATCCTTCAAAGCTAGAGCTAGTGACTGATGAAATAGTGGACCGATATTTCTCCAGAGCTGATGAAGATTACATGGAATCCCATCAACTTCCTACCAGATCCAACTTTGTTGATACCATGAGGCCAAAACTTTGAAACTGGAAAAGTTCTAGGGGGTGATCAAGACTATCTTTCTCCATGATCACAGAAGCAGACAGTTGTATAATTAATGGACGATGTCTTAATTAAATAATGCACTCTTTCATTGGAGAAAATTATATTTTTCATGCCTCCACCCCTACTTTTTACACGTTATATCGTTGCCTTGAGTATGATCTTCCTGTTCCTGTCTAGGCTCCAAAATTTGAACAGCCAAAAATTTGCTAAGTTGCGTTTGCCAAACACCCTCTAATTAACCTCCCCTTTGTGCTCGGAACATTACACGATGGCACATTAAATGCTAATTAACTCGTAAAGGTTTAGAATCAAGGTTTTAGGTGGATCATTTGATTCAAATATGGTAATCCATTGATATTGTGTGCGGTCCCACGCCATGTGATGGTGGGACCACTACCTTAATTTCGAGAGACAACATGGTTGTTTTTTGGTATTCAAATTAATATAGTTCGGGTACTGTAATGGTAGAATTGAAAATAGAAGAGTGGAGAAGAAAACCAAGAGAGAAAAAGAGAAGAAGAGGCAACAGAGCAGCCTATGTTCTTTCTTTGATTTCCAGCTCGTTCACCATTGGATCGGGTTAAGATTTTGACAGCAACTTCTAGACACATAACTCTTCATTCTGAATAGTCAGATCAAAGATTGGTGGTGTGGAAGCTGGCCGTTTTGATAGAAAATGGGGCTGTCAGTATGGTGAGTTTTTCTCAAATATTTCTCTTTTAATCTTATTGTAATCCGAGAATAAATTGTTCTTAATGATATATATGTTGTATCCCTTAGTTGAATCTAAGGAAGAATGATTGTGAACCAATTATTTGTTGATAGTGAAAGTTTTTAAGTAGACTACGATCCCGTGGTTTTTCCCGCATCGGGTTTTTCACGTTAAAATCTTGGTGTTGATTTTGTGATTATTTGCATTATATTTGATCATTGTTTGATTCGATTTTACTACACAAAGAGGGAAAGAATTATGAATTCTGAATTGTGAATTGTGAATTGTATTCCGCTGAATTGATCCGGGTAAATTGATATCTTGTTATTCCTAGTTTTCCCAACAAAGTGGTATCAGAGCATTGGTTGTGTAGATTGAATTTCTTGTGCAGTTAAAATGGAAAAGGAAGATTCAGGTATGATAAAGCTCACTTCCTCAATTTATTTTCTATGGAAAACAATGATGGAAAATCACTTATATTGCAATGACTTGGCTTTGCTGATTGAATAAAGGAATAAAACCTGATGATATGGATGATGCAAAATGAAATGGGCTAAATAGAAAGGCTACTGCTAATGTTAGAAAAAAGGTATCTTCTAAGTTCATTAATCATATTTCTCAAGAACATGATTGCTATATAGTTTGGAAGATGTTGGAAGAAACATTTGCTAAGGAGAGTGCACAAAACAAGGTTTTTGTAATTAAAGACCTTGTGAATTTGAAGTATAAAGATGGTAAAGATGCTTCAGTGCATATAAATGTATTCCAAAGGTTCTTGAATTAGTTGTCATTGATGATCTGAAATTAGCCGATGAAATGCAAGCACTAATCCTACTGAGTTCATTGTCGGATAGTTAGGAGACTTTGGTGGTGTCACTTAGCAATTCTACTTCGAATGGGAAGATCATTTTGAAAACAGTGAAGGATTGTATCCTTAATAAAAAGAAAAGGAGGAAAGGCACAAGCACTTCTGAGTCTCATGCACTTGTTACAAAAAGTTGAGGGAGAAGTCTAAGCAGGTTCTCTCACAGCAAGATAGGGAATCCAATAATAGAAAAGGCAAATGGAAGCCAAGAGGAAAATCTTAGTCAAGGAAGGGTTTTAAGTGTTATTATTGTAATAAGTCTTGGCATATGTAAAAAGATTACAGAAAGTATAAAAGAGATAAAAAGGGCAAAGATAAAGATAAGAATGAAGAGAATGGTACAGCTGCAGTTGTATTTAATGGTGATGTTGTCATTGTTTGTGATGATAATTGTGTTAATCTTGCATGTCAGGATACCACCTGGGTTGCAGATTAAGAAACTTCTTACCATGTTACACCCCAACGTGATTTTTACACATCCTATAGTGCTGGAGACTATGGTCAGGTTAGGATGGGAAATCAAGGGATGGCTAGTGTTGTGGGCATTGGAGATATTTGGTTGAAAACCAATACTAGGTGCCAGTTGCTATTTAAAGATGTTAGGCATGTGCCTGATATGCGCCTACACTTGATCTCTACAAGTACTCTTAATGAAGAAGGCTATCACAGTTACTTTGGAGTGGTAAATGAAAGCTCTCCAGAAATTCCTTGATTGTTGCAAAAGGAAAGAGATGGGTCTTTACATCTCACAAGCTAAGGTAATCAAAGGGGAGGTGAATGCAATTAAAGATTGATCTACTAATTTATGGCATAAGCGGCTTGGATATTTGAGTGAGAAAGGCCTTGGCATCCTTGTTAAGAAGAACTACCTTCCATTAAAAGGTATGAATTTGAACACATGCACTCATTGTTTAGTTGGCAAACAACACAGAGTTGTGTTTTAAAGATCACCTTCACATAGAAAATCACTTGTTCTTGATTTAGTTCATACTAATGTTTGCTCTATGATTGATAAGTCTCTTAGAGGTGCATTGTACTTTGTTAGTTTTATTGATGATCACTCTAGGAAAATTTAAGCCACTTGTTTGAAATTCAAAGATCAAGTGTTTGATGTTTTTAAGGATTTCCATACCAGAGTTGAAAGAAAAACAGGTAGAAAGCTCAAATGTGTTCGAGCTGCTAATAGTGGTGAATACAGGGGTCCTTTTGAAAAGTATTGTAGGGAAATGGTATCAAATTGAAGAAGACAGTTCCTAAAACTCCACAGCAGAATGGAGTGGCTGAGAGAATGAACATAACCATTGTTAAAAGAATTAGATGTATGCTCTCTTATGCAAAGTTGCTTAAGTCCTTTTGGGGTGAGGTAATAAAGACTGCAATTGCCATGATCAACCTTTCTCTATTAGTTCCTCTTGAATTTGATGTTATAGATAGAGTTTGGAAAGGAAAGGATGTCTCTTATGCACACTTAAGAGTGTTTGGATGTAGAGAATTTGTACATGTTCCTAGAGATGAAAGGTCTAAACTTGACAGCAAGACAAAGTAGTGTATTTTTTTGGGCTTTGAAGATGATGAGTTTGGCTATAGGTTATGGGATCCAAAGGTGAAGAAAATTATTAGAAGCAGAGATGTTATCTTCTTTGAAGATCAAACCATTGAAAACTTTGAACAAAAAGAGAAAACAGAGTCTACCACTTTTATTCCAACTAATTCAAATCCAAGACCTATTCCACAGTTACCTTTGATGCCTGCTAATCATGGGGGAGACTTGCAAAATGATGATGGTGGTGGTTCTCTTATTAAGCCATTAATTGGTGATCTTAAATCAGCTAATGATGATATTAATGTTATTCCTGAACATGTTATGTAAGAAGCTTCAGATGAGCCACAATTGAGAAGGTCAACTAGACTTCGCCAACCTTCCACCATATATTCTCCTCATGAGTATGTGTTGGTCACTGATGGGGGAGAGTCAAAATGCTTTGATGAAACTATGTCACATAAGAAGAAAAGTAAGTGGTTGAAAGCAATGCAAGAAAAGATGAAATCCTTGCATGAAAGCCATACATTTGAGTTAGTGAAGCTTCCTAAAGGTAAGAGAGCACTCGAGAACAAATGAGTGTTCAAGTTGAAAATTGATGAACATTGCTCACAACTAAGGTATAAGGCAAGATTGATTGTGAAAAGTTTCAGTCAGAAAAAGGGTATTGATTTTGAAGAAATCTTTTCACCAGTGGTCAAGATGTCTTCAATACGAGTTGTGCTTGGTTTAGCTGCTAGTTTGAATCTTGAAGTTGAACAACTTGATGTGAAAACTGTCTTTCTCCATGATGATTTAGATGAGAAAATCTACATGGAGCAGCTTGAAGGGTTTGAAGCAAAAGGCAAAGAGCAACTAGTTTGGAAGTTGAAAAGGAGCTTATGGGTTAAAACAAGCTCTAAGACAATGGCTTAAGAAGTTTGATTCTTTCATGGTGGATCATGGTTATGACAAGACCACTTCTAATCATTGTGTATTTATGAAAAGGTTTCCAGATGGAAACTTTATTATTCTCCTATTGTATGTGGATGATATGTTAATTGTTGGCCATGATGTTAAAAAAAGAGTTGAGCAAGTCTTTTGCAATGAAAGACTTAGGACCAGCAAAACAGATTCTTGGCATGAAGATCACACGTGATAGGAAGAAGGGGAAACTTTGGCTATCTCAAGAGAGATATGTTCAAAAGGTACTTAAGATATTCAACATGAGCAACTCCAAACTTATTTGTTCTCCACTTACAAGCCATTATAAACTAAGTTCTAAGTAGTGTCCTTCAAATGATGAAGAAAGAGATGAGATGAAAAAGGTTCCTTATACATCTGCAGTTGGTAGCTTGATGTATGTCATGGTTTGCACAAGGCTGGATATAGCTCATGCAATTATTGTGGTTAGTTGATTCCTCTCCAATCCTGGTAAAGATCACTAGTCAGCAGTAAAATGGATACTCAGGTATCTCAAAGGTACTTCTAGTTTCAGCCTATGCTTTGGTAATGATAAACCTGTGTTGGATGAATACACAAAGGCAGATATGGCTGGTGATGTTGATTCTAGAAAGTCCACATCAGGATATTTGATGAAGTTTGCAGGGGGAGCAGTCTCATGGCAATCAAGGTTGTAAAAATATGTTGCATTATCCACTACAGAGGCTAAATATATTGCTCTTACAAAAGGGGGCAAAAAGTTGTTATGGATGAAGAAGTTCTTGTATGAACTTGACCTAGTTCAAGAGAACTGTGTTGCACTGTGACAATCAAAGTGCAATCCATCTTAGTAAGCATCCTACTTTTCACTCTCGATCAAAGCACATTAAGGTTATATATCAATGGATTCGAGATGTTATAAAGATGAAGTCATTTGTTGTTAAGAAGATCTATACTGATAACAACATGTCAGACATGATGACCAAACCTCTATCGAGAAAGAAGTTTGAGTTCTGCAGAAGAGAAGCAGGCTTGTCAGAGTCTCCTAAATTGAAGCTTACATATTGATCATCGGTATGGCAAATTCCTCACATGATGTGTGAAAGAGAGATTTATTGTGTGTGGTCCCACACCATGTGATGGTGGGACCACCATATTAATTTCAAAAGACAGCATAATTGTCTCTTGGTATTCAAATTAATGTGGTTCGGGTACTGTAGCGGTAGAATTGAAAATAGAAGAGAGGAGAAGAAAACTAAGAGAGAAAAGGAGAAGAAGAGGCAGTAGAGCAGCTTATGTTCTTCCTTTGATTTCCAGCTCATTCACCGTTGGATCGAGTTACGATTTTGAAAGCAGCTTCTAGACACATAACTCTTCATTCTGAACGATCGGATCGAAGATTGGTGGTGTTTAAGCTGGCTATTTTGACAGAAAACTAGGTTGTCAGTATAGTGAGTTTTTCTAAAATAATTCTCCTTTAATCTTGTTGTAATATGAGAATAAGTTGTCATTGATGATATATATGTTATATCCCTTAGTTGAATTTGAGGAAGAGTGATTGTGAACCCATTATTTGTTGATAGTGAAAGTTTTTAAGTGGACTACAGTTCCATGGTTTTTCTCGCATCGGGTTTTCCACGTTAAAATCTTGGTGTTGATTTTGTGATTATTTGCATTATATTTAATCATTGTTTGATTCTATTTTACTGCATAAAAAAAAATTAAAACTTGTGAATTATAAATTATATTTCACTGAATTGATCCGAATAAATTGATGTTTGGTTTTTCCTAGTTTTTCTAATAATTGATAGCCAGAAATTGAAAGAAGGGAAGTAATTAATATAAACACTACACCAGCCATTTTCTTCGCCTTAATTAGCAAATTGTCGGAGGATATTACTTTAATTATATATGCAGGATGCACACAGAAATTGACCAGCCTGTTGTTTTTGGTGGTTGCTAGTGTTTATGAATTATAGAAAGGCTCGTTTGCCAACCGGAGTCCATGGATCCAAGAGAGTAGATCATTTGGATCTCAAAATGGCTGTGGCCCTCCATTGCTTCGAGAAAGATGTTAATCAGGTACGTGCACTCTCCATTCTCTGTTCCCTGCTGCAAAATTTACTCGCAATTTGAAATGCGTAATGACAACCAAGTAAAAATTTGCAGAAGAAAGCAATGTTTAATTAATTTCTTAATGTAACCATTTGAATCCTCTAGGTGCTATCTGAAGGAAATTAATTCATGTGTGAAGAAGGTGATATTGAATAGACCACAGAAACTAAACAGCCTCGGCCATCACATGGTTTATATGTGCTTCTGACAACTCTCTTCTTTCTTTAATTTCGAGCTGGCTTCTTGACTGGGTTTTGCTGTGCTTGCAGCATGAATTGGTAGAGCTCAAGATCTCATCCTCAATAATAAAAGGAGAGATATATTTACGTGGGCTAATGCGAGCGCTTCAAAACAGACCTGGCACGAGTCTTGGTGATGGACTCCTATATTTCGTTCTGGGCGTACAAGCTATGTGTGTCTGAGTGTGTGTGTCTGACCTTGCAAGCAAGGGACAAATAAATGGCCTCAAGGTAGGCTTTGACAATTAGGCAAAGCATTAAAGTCGGTAGGGCGTGCTGAGAAGACATATAGACGAGGTAAAAGAGACATCAGGGTGGGTGGATGATCTTGTGGTGGGTGGATGATCTTGTAGTGGTTGGGAAGATACGGCATTTAATTTATTTGACAGAAGACGAAAGGACACTCTACTTGTAGCTTTGGTTGGGTAGATGCGGCATTTAATTTGTTTGACATTCTATATATAATAATCTACTTGTAGCTTGATTATACTTATATATAATAATTATTATAATTATAATTATATTATATATATATATATTCGTTTTTTTTTTGTTTTTTATGTCTTTATGGGTTTTTTTTTGCTTTTTTCTTTGTGTATTTTTCTTTTAATAAATTTTTTTATTTAATTTAGTTTGTTAATAATAAATTTTTTTATTTAGTTATCAGACTTTCATGATATAAATTTCAAGTTTAACAAGTTAACCTGATTTGATAAATTCTAAATTTTTTTAATTAATTTTTCTCATTTAGTTTTGTTTGTTAATGTTAAATTTCTGTTTATTTAATTATCAAACTTTTATAACATGTATCCTAAGTTTGATAGGTTAACCCGTCAAATTTTTTTTTCTATTTAGTTATGAAACTTTCATGACGCGAATCTAAAGTTTGATGGGTTAACCTGGTTTGAAAGGTTAACTCAGTTAATTCATATTTTTTTTTCTTCATTAGTTTTTTCTTCTTGTTGATTTTTTTTCTTTGTTTTCTTCTTTCTAATTAATCTATTTAATTATCACATTTTTATGACACAATCTTATAATCAGACCTACATCCAAGGCTTTTGAGTTCAGTGTTGCAATCAAATTCACTTAAACTTGAGTCATGTAAGTTTAATATTATTATAAATATTACTCTTAGGTCAAGTGTTGTAGCTAAACCAAAAGTTCTTGAGTATATTTTTGCAGAAAAACATAACACTCTTAGATCTTAACCTTTTTTATATTTTTTAAGCAAAAAAAAAATAACTCATGGCATATACCTTTGTTTTTTTTTTTAAGCCTTTTACTGTGAAATGCACGATGTGGTTCACAATGAAAAAACTGATGCTTTTAGTTTCTTTTCTTTTTCTTTTTTTGTCTTTTTTCTTCTTTTATAATTATTATTTTAATTTAGTTTCTTAATATAAAATTTGTTATGTTTAATTATTACACTTTCATGACACGGATCCTAGGTTTGACGGGTAACCCAGTTGATTCAGATTGTTTTTCTTTTTCCTCATTAGTTTTATTTTTTTAATTTCATCTTTTAATATTGTATGCAATCCACAGTGAAAAGGTTGATACCTTTTTTTTTTATGTTTTTCACTGTGAATTGCATAGTTTAGTCCACGTTGTAAAGGTTGATGTCTTTTTTTAATTAACTTTTTTTATTTAGTTTATTGATATTAATTTTTTTTATTTAGTTATCAGACTTTCATACCACGGATCTCAGGTTAACCCAGTAAATTCAAATTTTTTTTTCTTTATTTGTTTTTTTTTTAATGTTGGTTTTTTTCCTTTGTTTTTTTTAATTAATTTATTTAAATATCATACTTTTACGATACAATCTTGCAATCAAATTCATATCCAAGACTATTAGGTTTGGTATTGCAGTTAGACCTACTTAAATAGAGGTCTTTCAAATTTAATGTTATTATAAATATTACTCTTGGATCAGTCGTTGCAGTCAAACTTAAAACTCTTGAATATAATTTTATAAAAAAATCTAATACTTTTGGATCTTAACTTTTTTTAATATTTTTTATATAAAAAATTAACCTGCACTGTCATACTGGTCATATAACTGGTATCAATTAATAACCTGTTTCAGAAAACATAGATGTTAGATCTTGATCTATAAATCTTTATGATACGCTATTGAACTTTCGGCTTCGGATAGAAAATTTAGTAGTCCACTGTCCCAGTTGTGTTATAATATGGAAATAAAAGAAATTATACTTGCAACGTCAAAAACTTGAACAGTGAAGCACGTTTTATTTTTAATTTTCTCTTTTTTTTACGTTGATTTTTTTTTTCAAATACATCTTCAGTTTCTTTTACGATATTTAGATTGCTTTTAAGTCCGTGCAAGTATAGGTCATGTGAAGGTAAATACAACATGATTAATTATAAATTTTGGTTTGGTAAAAAATTAAGTCTAAAAATTTTTAATTTTTTAATTGTTTTTATTAGTCATTTAAATTATTTTTAAGTAAGTAGATAAACTTCCGTCAAGACAAATCTCACATATTTAATTTCAAACCTATATTAGATAAAGAGTCAAGTTAAAAAAAAATTCTTAATTTTATCCTTATATCATCCGATTTATTTTTAGACCAAAAAATAAAGTTGATTAGATCACATCAGAATAACTTTCACGTAGTTTAATATAAAATTTAAACTAAATAAAAAGTTAGGAGATTTCAAAATTAATCCTTTTAATTGATTTTAATAAAAATATAAAATAGTTATCTGCTATTAAAATATTTTTTGCTAAATCTAAAACAAATAAATAAAATGATCAGACCCAAAGTAATGCAAACATGTAATTGGAGAGAAAATCACTCTATATTATCACAATCTTCCTATTAATTAAGGAAAGTATTTCTTTCAGTTAAAATAAAACTGGGAAAATGTCTTTTTTTCCAATGTTAATAAAAGCACACAACTGCCAAAAAGAATGAAGAAGAAGGCAGAGAGAAAACCTTACATGCCTACGCCAACAGACGACCCCGGTCGTTTAATTGACATTGAAGAGTTCTTGAACGATGGAAAATTGGTTTGATTCGAAAAAATCAAATCAGCTGCTGATTATTTGTTTTTTAATACGTAAGAGAACCTTATAACATTTCTAATGAATTTTGTATAAGAACTTGTAAGTCAATTATGTTGGGGAATCCGACCGGTGATGTACTGATATTTGCTCATAGGAGGCCAAGCACACTGACACAATATTTAACGTGGTTCGGCAAAACCGCCTACATCCACGGGAGAAGCCATTGTATTATGTAGGGAGAGAACAAGATTTACAACAATAGAGGAGGAGGAATCATCCCCTCTTGTAGCAACTCTCAACCTCACTCTATTTATCTCTTTGCAGTGCTGCAATGACAGCTACTGCTTGCTGCCCTTGGCAGCACACTCTCTCCTACATTTCTCACATCTTTGGCTCTCTTACATATGCCTCTATTTATAGGCATTCATGGAAGCTATTCTTGGTTTGTTGTCAACAATGGTGGCTACCAACTCTAACTCATCTTCAACAATGGTGGCTGCCAACCTTTGACATCTTGTATGAATGCACATGTTTGGTGCAATACCAAATGGTTGTTGCACATTAATGGCAACCAACCTAACAAATTAAACTCCAAATTTCTGCTATTATCTCTATGTTCTTCTAGGTATGCTTTGGAGGCATTCAGAATGGTATTATCAATTAATAATTAATTTATTTTGTTGACAGATCTCTCAAATGACCAAGGAATTGAATGCCTACGAGGTTGATCCTAAAGTCGAAGTTGTGACATTGTAGGTAAGAACTGATTGGAAGATTTGCCAGAGTTTTAATCATATATTAGAACAGGTGATTGGACATTAAAAATGGTTCAACTCTGAGTGAGTCGTTCATCTGTCATTGCCAATGCCATTATTATCCAACTAATATGAGCATTATCTTCAACTCCGTCTTGCAGGGTAATGGAAAGGCTGAAAAAATGGAATGATTAATTAGCGACTAAAATCATTTGTTGCGTATAAAACTAAAATCTGTTGCCGGCAAAAAAATCATAAATACACATTTCATTGTTAAAACAGCAACTGATTTGTTCCGTAGCTAAAATCCAATACTAATAGCACTGTTTTTTATAGCGTATAGGAGCCAGGAGGTGATGTTATGACGACATATATTATAGTTGCAGGTGAAAATTATCCTCAGGGAAGTTTTGAAGTGAAGGGAGAATTAATGTTTGATGCCATTTATTAACGTTTATGATCTTCTTGGATGAAGCAGGGCATTGGAGTTATGCTGCAAATTCTTACAAGAAACAACCCATGCTGGACTTTGTAGCTGCCGCAAATGGAAAGCCTGCGGCTTGTAAACAAGTTATTTGGCACCATCAATGATATCATAGGAATATAATTCCTCACTCTTGGTAATTTTTTAATCTATGCAATTGGTCCTTGAAGCTTGTACTTATTCATGGAATCGTGATGGGTGTTGGTGCTGGGCTATCCATGCATGGAAGGCTCAGATTGCCACTAAAAACACTGTATGCTTCTGCTACAAATCTTGATTCCTTAACTAGTTTCGTACTTGAATCAACTCTTTTGATACATGAACTTGCATGTATCAAAAATTCCGTTGATAATTTTGTTGGTTTTCACTGATTTTCTGGTAGTGAATAAGCCTAAAAGCTTCCCTCAAATCGGTATGATGGTGGATTTTAATCAAGTCATTAGTTTCTAATCTCTTAACTAAGTTAAAATTTATAAATTTTGTGCATGGTAATTAGGTTAGAGAGAGCTGAACGCAAGGACTTGATCAATGCCTTGTCCGTGAGTATAACATTTTTTGCCACGTTAAGAGAAGAACAGTGGGCAATGATTTTTACGAGGTGGTATAAATTATGATAAGAACACAAACGATTCCATCAAATGTAATTTCTCATTTTCTTCATTGCAATTAGTGACTATCAGTCTGTAATTAATTATATGCTTTCCTGCAGGGAATGAGGCCCATGTTACAAAGACAAAAAAAAAGGGGGGGGGGGGGGGGGATTTTGTTATCATGTCTGGTTATGCATGACATAGGTCACATATTATCATGTTTTGAACAGCGGGGCCTGCAAAATTGGAGCTGGTCAGTGATGAAATGGTGAACAGATGTTTTTCAAGAGTTGAAGACTCCTGGGAATCCCTTCAACTTTCTGTCAGGTTTAGCTCCTGATGCATGCGGAAGTTAATAACACAGCGATATCATACAAAATACAAGAATTTTAATTAGTAAAAAGAATTGCAGATATAAATTTTAAATTTATAATTTTATTCTCTAAAATTAAAATATATGGTGTTTGCCTCTTCAAAATGTTTACAGGATCTTGGCCAGAAAAACCTCCCTTTACTAGAAAACAACATAAAATCCACAAGATATTAAGAAAATTAAAACAAAATTCAAAATAAAAATAATAAATCTAAAAAATTCTAGGAAAATAATAAAATTGTCCCAAACAACAACTTTTACAGGCCTAGTTCTAAAAAATCCAACAATTCGATAAGCAATTAAATGGCTTCTCAAAGGGAAAAAAAGGGGAAATATTTATAGAATCACATGAAAAAAATTTAAATTCAATCCAACAATCAGATTTTTTATTATTTTAGTTCTAAGAGGCAATATATTCCCACACAACTAGATTTTTTCTCTAAACATGTTTAATTGAGGTTGTTCACATGCATGGCTCGGCTGCATCTGCTTGCTTGACAACAAACTTTGAATCTAGATATGATAATAAAAAATATATTAGCTTTACGTATTTGTATTTTCAGTGAAAGGGAAAAAATACCTCCTTGTGTTGGCCTGGAAAATTAAAGAAAATATTACAGATAGATATTTGACCTCGAGGCCTTCACTTCTAAGCTAATACCATGTTTATGCTGGAATTTCTCTGTTCTTCTTTTTGAAAAGAGTCGTAGTAAAATCTCTCATCTTCTTGTATCCCATATAGTAAGGGGAAATGAGATTCTCACTGGACCTTCTTTCTCTAGATTAATGGAGGGAGTTGAGTTGTTTTTTGAATTAATTTCAACTTGGTCATCATGATAAAGGCATATTCATCCAAATATTTGTAATGAAAATAATAATAATAATAATAACAACTAATAATGCTACTTTAATTGGTTTGATTTTAATTTGAGGATTTTAGAGAGTTGTATTTCTTTTTCATATAAAGATAAGATTTATGAATTATTTTTACTATGAATCTCATGTTTTTGCGAGATTGAGAAATATAGTATACCTAACTAATTCTCTAAATTTTTTAATTAAAAAACTAGCATTGAATGCCAGGTAAAATTCAAGTAAATTAATTAATTTTAGTAGTTGCGCTTTTCATTATCTAAGACTTGGTAATTGGATCGTAGATTTAGATCTAAAAGATAAAAATTCAACTCGTAAAAATATCAACTCTTATTCCTGTAAAATCGCATATCTAAAAATTAAATAGTAAGTGATTTAGTTTCAACAAGTGTTGTGTTCACCCTTCACCATAAAAGTTAATTATTTTTTATGTAAAAAATAATATTTAAATTCTAAGATAGAATGAAACAAGATTCAAGAAATTGGTCATTACAAAGCTATAATTAATAATATTAATTATAGTTGAGCCAACTAAAGATATTTTATCAAATTTGAGATCCATATCATATAATTAAAATAATCCAATAAAAAATAAAGAGAATCATAAGGTTTTTTTTCTAAAAAAAATCTATATTAACTTTTAAATTTATGACCCGAAGCATCTAATCTAAAAAACTAAGAAGTTAAATTTCCAATCAATCATATATTAAAAGATAAAATTAAAAAAAAGATTAATTATGTAACAAGACTTTTAAAAAAATCAATTAAAAGGATAAGGATTAAAATAAAAATAAAAAAATAAATTTTATATTTATTTGAAAGGTTAAATTAAAAAAATAATTTAGTAAAAGGATAAAAAAAATTAAAGAATGAGACTCAAAATTGACATGAAAAATAACAATAATGTTGTAACTAAAGAGTGAAATTGAAAAGTATAATAAGTTTTACAAAAATAGTTAAGATAAAAATATCAAAACAATGAGGCAACCATCAATTTCAATCAAAGGTTGAATTAAAAATCAATAAAAAGTTTATAAAAAAACAAACACAAAAAATTCAAGATTCAAAAAATAAGAACCAAATAGGAGAATAAATTATTTTGTAAATTGGGATTCGATAATGAAATTGAAGAAAAAAACTTCAACAAAAGATTTAACATTAAAAATCAAAAAAACATTAACTAAAAGTGAAATACCAACAACTAAAATGATCAAGTTGTAATTTCAAAGAGAGAAGAGAAGAAAGATTAAAACAAAAAACCTCGCTTGTAACAAATTAAACAACAGCATCAAAAACAAATGTTGTATCTAAATAAAAAGAAGCAGAGAGCACTTTAAAAAACATGATAAAAAATTATTTTTTTTTGTGCAATAAGGCATTGTTATTGTTCCTTGAAGGGGTGCGACAGCCTTTTGTTCACTCCTAGTTATGTATATTTTTTTTATAATTTTATTTATTTAGCTAAATATAAATTTTTTTCTAAATCAACTTTCTAATTACAAAGAAATATCATTGTGAAAAACAAAGAATACCTCTTGATCTCGTGCTTAATTTTTTTATTTGAAATGTATTTTTTTATTTGAAAGGTATTTTTTTTATTTTATTGTGTATTTTAATTGTTTATTATTTATTTATATTTACTTAAATACTAAATTACCCCTCACCTTAAATTGTAATAACAAAAAAAATCATTGTAAAAATACAAAAATACCTCTAACATCATGTTTGAATTTTTTTTTAAAAATATTATAGTCAATTTACTATGCAATAAAAATTAAAAAAATTAATTATTTATCCACAGTCAATTTTAAAATAATAAATAAATCATATAAAAAGATTTTAATGCAATTGAAAATTAGTGCAAACTTTTTTTTGGATGAAATAGTAAAATTAAAATTACATTATTTTAATAATCAGTGTCAATATAACTGTAACTAAAATAATTTTTCAGAATAATTAGATTTTGTTAATAAGTTTTTTTAATCAATTTTATATTTCAAGCTTATAACAATGATGGTTTTCAATAATTAGATTTTATATTGGCATAATCATTTGGGGGTGTGTGTCCATATATATATATATATAATGAATTTTATTTCTTTAAATACAAAAATTAGATAAATATACTTAAAACTTCGACCTAAAAAGTTATTATTTTATGTGCAATTCCAATATTATGAATAGAAAATCATTCAAAATATAAATATTAAAAATTATCAAATATTTTATTCACATAAAAGTATATATCTTTATTTTATTTTTGGGAATAAGGAAACCACATTAAATATTATCCATGCATGAAAACTAATCACAATAATAATAATAGTAATAATTCATGTAGAACACCGACTCGTCGCCTACTCTAAAAGAAATATCTCCCAGACGACATGCTACTAAAAAACAATTCTCCTTTTGTTCTTCTTTTTGTTTTTTTCTTATCAACGACACAAATCACTCTCTCCCACGCACCCAGAAAGAAAAAATACGTAAACCCTAATTGAATCCCAAATTTCTTCAATTAAACTCTAAGTGGATCCCAAATTATTCAATCAACGATCAATATGGACTCATCGGCCGCAACAACGCTCAGTTCAGAGCAAACAGAAGCAAACGCCATTAACAGGCGAGCAGAAACGGGAACGGAAGCACTGACAGAGGCAGGACAGCAACAAGGGCAGTCACAATCACAGGACAAGTGGCCGGGATGGCCAGGAGACAATGTGTTTAGGTTAATAGTGCCGGTATCGAAAGTAGGGAGCATAATTGGACGGAAAGGAGAGTTGGTGAAGAAAATGTGTGATGAGACACGTGCTCGGATTCGTATTCTTGAAGGTCCTCTTGGTATTACTGATAGAATTGTAAGTTAAAGCTTGTTTTTTTAGTGTTAAAGTTTGTGTCTTCTGTGTTTTGTTAATATCTTTGTTGAAGTTGGGGGTTTGGATGTTAAAGTTTGTACCTTTTTGTGGGATTTTGTGTGAAAGAAGGGATTTTTAATTGATTTTTGGGAACTGAGAAGAATTTGGAGTGTTTTGAGGCACAGGTTGTTGAGCTGAGTGTTTCTGTTGGTCGATTTTCAGTTTTGATTGCGGCATATTAAAATAAGAAGGATGGATCTTGGTGTTGTTTTTTGTTATTTTTTTTCTGTTAAATAGGAGTATCTGTTTTATTGTTTGGTATTATAATACAATATCATGCAATGGGAAATCTGTTATGAATTGTTAGATACATATTCCATGTTCACGAGCTTGAATGAGCTGACCTTAGCCTTAATTTATATATATATTATTTTATTTTTGTTGATTCTAAAACACCCTGAAGGTAGGCTTTGCTAATTCTACTGTGAATGAATGTAAACAAGAATTGAAAATCTCGTAGCTTTAATGTTAGAAGGAAACCTTAAGAGTAGATGAATTAACTTGTAGAAGGACTCAAGGTTTAGAGTATTGTAGTCAGATTTTTTTAATTTATTGTGTTGAATTTGACATGAAGTTGATCACTTCTGGTGGTGGCTTTTGAGTTTTGTAAAAAAAAAGGGACAGGTTTATATTATATTAACAAAAGTTGAGGTTGGTGTTATTTTGAGTGATTTCTTCAATGTAAATGAGTGGGTGTGAAGAAACAAAATCATGAAATGGAAAAGTTGATATGAATCATTAAAGACATGGCTCATGTTCATGAGCTTGGATGAACACCATTTGAAAGTTCAATTTAACCCAAATAAGAACTCCTTCATGGGTTTTGTTTGCAAGCTGTAGGAAGCTGAACTTAGCCCTAATTGTGTTTACTTGTTGAATGTAAAGGCCCTAGGAGAGACTTGTGCTGATTCTACTACTGTTGGTGAATGGAAGTAAGATGGAAAAGCTCTGGTCTATTTGTAAATAGCCATACTGAATTGAACAGTTTGAATTATTTGTGTTATGATTTTCTTTGTATTGAGTCACAGTTTTACTCCTTCCTGGAACTGTTACGATTAATGTAGATGTTTCTTTTCAGGTTCTGATTTCTGGTAAAGAAGAGCCTGAAGCTCCACTATCTCCTGCAATGGATGCAGTATTGAGAGTGTTCAAGCGTGTGAGCAGTCTATCTCCTGGTGAGGGTGACAACACAGGTTCAGCTGCCACTGCTGGCTCTGCATTTTGTTCTATAAGGTTACTGGTTGCATCTTCACAGGCAATTAACTTAATTGGGAAGCAAGGATCCATAATCAAATCAATACAGGAAAACACCGGTGTAGTCGTGCGTGTTATGGCAGAAGGTATGCTTCAAACAATCATTTTCCTCTTTATTTAAGCAATTGGATTTGACCAAGTTGTGTTTTGTTGGAAAAAAACATTGAGCAGAAAGTATAGAGGTAGTGGCGTGCTGTGCTATTTCTATTTCATGTTACATATTTACAGTTTCTATTTCAAACTTTGTGTTCTTTTCCTGTATGTGGTTCCTCAATTTGTGTTACTAACTTTAAGAAAGCTTTTGTAACACAACATTTTTTATAGATGCAAATTCTAAGCAACTGAAGACCAGTTTTCACTAAAAGATTGTAACATGTTATTATTTTGGTTCTCTGGACTCAATTTTCCAAGGCCCTTTGCTAGGATGGACTGGGATTTGACGATGTTTACTTAAGGATTGCTATAATGATAACTCCTCTAGGTGTCACTATTTATCTGATTTTTTCTCCTTTTTTCAATTGGTGCAAGCTATGATGCTCTTTTTTTCCTCGTAGATGATATACCCTCATATGCTACTTCAGATGAGAGAATTGTGGAAATACATGGTGAAGCTATGAAGGTCTTTAAAGCATTAGAAGCAGTAATAGGACATCTAAGGAAGTTTTTGGTTGATCACAGTGTCATTCCTATATTTGAGAAAACTGTAAGTCCACCAATTTAAAGTTGCTGGATTTTGACTATGAGAATCATGAAGTAACCCAAGTTCTTTTGCAGTACAATGCAACAATTTCACTGGAACGCCCTGCAGATGCCCGTGCTGATAATGCTCAGCCCTCGCTGCATTCTGCTCCTGCATTTTCAAGTGGGATTATTTCTGATTATTCCCTATCTTTGAAGCGGGATCCATCAGTATATGAACATGAAACACATTTTGAACACAAAATCTCACAACCTGGATTCTCACTTTATGGAGATCCTGGACTTGGAGGGTTACGTTCAACTGGACTTGGCCGTGCTACTGCTCCTATAGTAACTCAGGTTGGTTTAATTATCTATTTGTTCTTATATTATAGTCAAGTATGATTTTGGCTGATTGGTTATAGTTCTTTGTGACGTGCATGCTCATGACAAAAAATCTTATTCTATCTTTAGCATTTCTGGTTCCTTCACTTAAACTTTTGCAGTTAGGAAAATGACTCCCAAATTCCATGTCTCTTCTGCCATGACATCTTATAATGTGATGTTCTTATCTCCTATTTCTGTTTTGGCACCATGCCTAAGACTGGAAAACCCTGTTATTTTCCTATGCTTTGGCAGCATGCATAGGGCTGATTGATTATGGTTCTTCCTGACATGCATGCTCATGTCAAAAAGGCTTATCATCTAAATTAGAACGTTTCTGGTTCCTGAAGATTTGCTAAATGATTCTCAAATTCCATGCCTCTTATCCCTGAGGCTTACCACCACTTTCAAGTTATGTTTTTTTCTCGAACTATGCTCTAGCAGGATTATGCTCTAGCAGGATGCCTAAGGCTGAATTTAATTGCCTAGATGGGGGATACTGTGTGGCTTAACAGTTCTGCTGTCTTCATTTTTTTCTTGGAACAATCTTTAGAGCAAGCATGCTGATCAATCAAAATATCATTTGTTATTTCATGTCTCCATGTTACTTGGGATAGATTGAGAAAACTGTTACTATCTTGTTCAGGTGACACAGACAATGCAAGTACCTCTGTCATATGCTGAGGATATCATTGGTGTTGCTGGATCCAATATTGCCTATATTCGTCGTACCAGTGGGGCAATCCTTTCAATACAAGAGAGCAGAGGTTTGCCTGATGAGATCACCGTGGAAATTAAGGGTACCAGTTCTCAGGTTCAGACGGCGCAACAGCTTATACAGGTAGGTGTCTTTAATAGCAAGTTAGTTTTGCCACGTACCAACAATTTTCCTCAACACCCCCCACCACATGCTCACACGTATTCACTCACTCTTCTTACTTGATTATCTGTCTGCATATACATTTGGACGTGGAATTTGCTCATTTCCACATTTTGGGTCTAATTTCCACATTTTTCCCAGCATAAAACTTTGATATTCATACACCATTGACATTCCATTCATGTTCAAATCATAGCAATTTGGTGATTTTAGCACTTGACGGGAAGTATTAATTGATTAATTTTTGTAGTCTCCCTATGACATGCAGCTAATATCTTGAATCTTGTTTGCAGGAGTTCATTAGTAATCACAAGGAACCAACGCCAAATATGTATGGGAAGATAGATGTAGGATTGAATTCATATTCACAAATTGCAGAAAGTGGCTACCCTTCATCCTCATTTACATCACATCTAGGAGGGTATGGATCCTCAAGTATAGGAGGGTATGGATCTCCCGGTGCAGGAGGTTACAACAGTTATAGATTTTGAATGTGTGCGCAAGATACATTCGTTGGATACTTGTTGGAGCAAAATAGTTTTTTGAAAACTTGAGCTCTCTATTCACTATTCAGTCATAGCTATTTCATCTTATAATAAGAAAAAATGAAATGGATTTATTTTCTTGTTCATGTTTATGCAAAGCTTGAATGATTCCTGAACTGGTTTCACATAGACAGTTCTTGACATCAGATAAATGCGAAGCGGTTGTTTGGTTAATTGACAAGATCATTGAGTTGTCAGGGTATTTGGTGTAGTGATTTTGACGAAAAATCCTGATGGAAAGGTTCTTAACCTCTGAAGATCTTAACCACTGGGTTAATTCTCGTTTGAAATGAAATTTAAATCCACAAAGAACCTGAAGAATAATGGTATAATAATGATCATGCTTTGATAAATTAAAGTAGGTCAAAATGTATAACATTCATGATAGATTGATATACAGAAGCTCAAATTTTTTTTTCTTGTAAATACCTTGAAGAATCACAGACCGACAAAAGGATGGTTTCAAGAATGAATTGTGATATTGGGTATTATTGGGTAGACAGCAAATGACAACCAAAGGGACATGACTTGAGCAATTAGCATAGGCTATAAGTGGCTGGAAGCAGTAAAGTCCTGCTGGGGACTTGCTGACAGAGCAAAGTAATGGCGAAGCTGACACCAGAAAAGCTAGCCCCCTTGGTTTGGGTTGATTTCCTCGTTCTTTTTCTTTATCATGATACAGCAGAGCGAAAAAAAGAAAAGAGAATGATGTTACACGGATAACAAATTAGAAAAAAAGTGTTCATCTTATTACTATTTTGATTATACAATCCATGTGTAAAACAATCGCACATATCTTCCAAGTCAGATTTCAGCCAGGCAAAACTCTTTTGGGAAACATGTGTATGTATAACTGCAAAATAAAAGTGAGGCCGCAAACAGCTAACGAGAACAGCTAAAAACCAAAAAAACCCTACAAAATTGGCTGTCATGACTCATGACTCATGACTCATCCCCATTAACGATCGAGCATCAGCAGCCTCAGAGTTCCAATATGCATCAAAGAGAGAGTGCAATACGTCTATAGACTGCTTGAAAAGTCTGTCCCCCATTCCTAGCAACCTTTTGCCCTTCTTCAGTTGCTGTACACAAGAGTTTCACGGCTGGATCTGCTTGAAGTTCCTCCTCTGTGAGGGCTTCAAACATGGGGTGATTATCCAAACAAGTCTTCATCCACTCTCCAAGTTCTTCCACATCTGTAATCGTATAGATAATTCCACCAGCCTCAAGAACATATGCATACTCATCAAGCAAATGTGGACTGATCACTCGTCTACGATGATTCTTCTCTTTGAAATGAGGATCAGGAAACAGGAAAAACATTTTTGTAAGCTGCCCCTTCTCAAAGTAATTGGGAATGTACTTCATTGAATTGGTGCGAACTACAGAGACATTTTGATATTGACCAGGATTTGTTGTCCTCAATGCTAAAATCCTTTCCTTTACGTACTCTGCCACCTTATCCCTAAGCTCCATCCCAATCATCAAGGTCTCTGGAAAAAGTGTTGAAAGACTAACAACAAGCCCCCCAAAACCACAACCAATATCAGCAAACTGAACCTTTTTTATACAGCCAACTTCACAAGACAAGGAAAAGAATTGAGGGTAATGAAGCGAGAAGTCAACATGACTAGGAGAAATCGGAATAGGGAAATGCGAATCACTCAACGGATTGCTATGCGCTCGTGCTCGATAAAAACGCTTCCTAGGCAAGCCAGTTGACTTACTGATTGTCGGTTTTGCTTCGTTTTCTAACATTTCAGTCTATCTCCACCTACTGCATAAACAATAACAAACAGAATTCTCAACCCCAAATTAAAGAAGCTTGAATTTAATCCACTGTCAAAATGTCCATCGTAATAGTAAAGCATTATCATTCCTTTGATGAATAAAAACCTAAAAGGAGGTGCCAATCATTAAAAAGCTCACAAATTCCCAAAAATATTAAAACTAAGAACCAAATTAAATCTCGATATCTTACTAATCATAATGTACAAACATCAGTCATCATTACTCAAAAAGACAGACAAGCAATAAATATTGTTTCTGTTCTTTTTTTCTTTTTCGTTCCTTTCATTACAGCAACACAAACAGAGTGGTGTAAGAGAAGAAAAGAAAGAGATGATACCTGAAAGTCACAAAGCTAATGTTGTCTGATTGCTTTCAAAACCTCTTGCAAATCGAATAAACTAAACCAGAAGGATGGGGGAACAAATTCAAATTAGGGTTTCCAGTGCTTGCTTCTTGCAATGGGCTCTAATTGAAAACTTGAGGAAGGTCATTCATTGGCCCATTTATTCTTAGGTATTCTTTAATGGGCTAAGATAAGGTTTTGATTTACGGCCCAATTAAGTATTAGGCCTATAAACATCTCCAAAGCCCAAACTACATAAGCATTTATCGAGTTTCTCTAAGGAGGCTGATTACCTTTAACATATACATATATATATATATATATACATATATACATATATATATATATATATATTCTAGCCAGCCTTCTCAATCTATACTGGTTAATCAATTTTATTATTTGAAGGAAAATTATATACATCAAATCAATAAGATTAATTATAAGCCATGGATAATATTTATTTAACTAGTAAAATAAAGCATTTTGCTCAGCTCTCGTAGCTAGCTTGCTGAAAACAAGTACCTATGGCTTCATTCTTGGATAATTCAAGGGGAGGTGCTCAAGCAACCCTAGCTAGCCAGGAGTCCTTCAACTCCTTCAGAATTATACTTACACTATTTCTCACTGCAAAATCTACAAGAAACACGTGCACCTGGACTCTTACAACCTGATATGATCTGAGCATACATCTCCTTATCGGATAACTTCTTCAATACTGACATGCAACTACCTTTTTGAATATTTTGCACCCTCGTTGGAAACAAAATTATCTCTCCTTGATTTATTCTTTTCTTGGAACGTAAACACACGCATGGTTGTATATTCGTTTATAAAAGTTGCTCAATCACCGTATTTCTTGCAAAAACACGCCGGAAAAGACGTCACGACGAGATCAATTAGCAATATTCTTATATTATTTCGAAGTGTTTGACAAGTAGCATACCAAGGATGAATCTACAACCACATTAGGGTTTTTATCGTTCTAGAGAGTCTTCACGACAAGTGCATGTCAACCACTCTACCATTAAATCTACGAATTTGTCTTGAAGAGATACAAACATGTTTGGCAACGATGGTGAAGACAGAGACGTAAAAATAAATATATTCTTAAAATAATATTAAAATTAATCTTTATTGAAAAAGGAAGGACATGGAAACATGTTCTTTCCATCTCAACCATCATTACTATTTTATTTTCATTTTTTTTGTTATAAAACAATAATCAAACATTATTTTACAGTCGGAAGCAACCAAATGGTAATGCTAATTTCCTCCTCCTTTCCTCTCAAACAAACACGAAATCTTTAATTATAATTCACAATAACAAAATGATTTTGAGTTTGGCTTCAAGTGATCCTATTAATTTAGGATGACTCATGTCTTCAAATGAATGTAAGAAGACTCTCTAACGAAAAATCCAATTGTCGGCCAAATAACTAAACATAGAGTTGGACCCTAATTGCATTCACTTTAATAGATACAGTGGTTAACCGTTAAATGATCCCAAAAATATTTTATTTCATGGCCCTTTCTTCTAATTAAATCAAATTAAGATGCATATAGTTTTTGCTTACATAAACTACCATTTGTGGAGACTTTCAGTAGCATTAGAAAATAGAGGAGGGGAGTTGTAATTAATTAGAAGTGGAAAACAAGTAGCCTTCCAATCTTCAATCTATGCCTAGCTGCTACATTGTGATCTTGCTATCTGGTTATACCGACAGAGATCTAACAAAACATACTTCATGTTTGATCTTGATTTGCTATATATAATAACAAAATCAAAAGAAATTAACTCCATATGTGAACACAACTCCTTGATCATGGCAACAAAGTATCTAACCTATTGGTTCTTGGCTCAACAGAATTCACTCAATCCAGCACGAAATTAGTGAAAATTTATTCATGGGAGGAGTATGCACTAGTAGTAGTATTTTCCAAGTAGGTCTACAGTATAACTTCATGCTAATTAAACTGTCAAATTAATCATATCTCCCTTGAAAAATGGTCTGTTAGGATAATGACTAATGCAAAACCGGCCATGCATGCATAGGAGATGCCAATCCTTAAGCCTCCTCTCGTCTCTTTATATGGTGTAGCTAGGTTGCCTTTTATTGTTGTATTTTTCACAATGCTGAACAATTCGAGGATCAATCATCAAGCATATGCACCATTCAATCATGATTAATTCTCCTCTTGATCTCCTAATTAGTTCATGAAAAGTTGATTGTTTGTGAGGATTAGGTGGTTCGGCAGCAAGATTGATCAAGACCTTATTGAAATTATATAGTTGAAGTATAGAGTAAGTAAACAAAAGATCGTGATAGGTGTCTGCTGCTAAGATAGATCAATTTCCATAAGACAAATAGCTCAATAATTCAAAGTTAATCAAGCCCTCTCAATCTTTCCAAAATCATAACTAACCCACCTTTATAATCAGTGAATTACAATATATTATCATAACAGGTCTCCGACAAGCTACACAATAACTCGTAATTAAGGTGAATGGATTGCTTAGGGACTCAATTAGTTATTTAACCTACTTTGTTAGAAAATTTGAGAAATTAATGTCATCGACATAGATATCACGAGGTGCAAGAGTATATTAATCTGATTAAAACTATGAATTTGTTTTTCTTGATTATGAGCTGAAGATTTTATTTAAAGAGAAATTAAGGGTTTTAGTACCACTTCTAATACGTGTATGTTGATGAAAAGAACAGTAAACCAAAATATTCCGTCTGAGGAAGGCCAGACAGTAGCATCTAGATCATTAATTGACAAATAAAGCATGATTTAAAGTAAATATATATATGCAGTCATGTATATTTGATTAAGAATAAAGTGTTGATATATAAGATTCGAAATAGTCTGAAACTAGCAAACTTCGCAGGAATTTTCCTGCCTGTATAAGAGGTAATGGCGAGAAAGGTTTTAGTTTCTATATTTTCTAGTTTTTTTTCCTGATTAATTTATCATTAAAAGAACATATATTAAACTCGGTCCGATAGATCTACTTGAAATCCTATAAATGACTTGTCTCCTAATTAATTGAAACGGATGTCTAATAAATCAATCAACCTAGAGTTTATCTAATTAATTGACTTGATTAATCAAAATATCATTTATTATTTTTTAAAGAAAAAAAATCAAAATGAGCGTGTTTTAACTTTGAAAAAACTGAAAACAAACTTGTTTTGATTCATCGCGACTCATGCCCTGGTTACGAGCCGGATTTCATTACTATGACTGCGATACCCAAGAGAAAACTGAGCATTAATCGTTCAGCTTTCTTTCTTTTATTATGTATAAACTGGTGATGCCCAAAGGTTTTTTTTTTAAATTATTTATTATTATTTGATGAATGAAGTGCCTGGTGTGAATTTATGGTCGTACAAGAAAGTACCAAAACGAAGACCTTCCACACAAAGAAGCATTTTCATGAAGAAAGTACAAAAGCGTAGTAGTGCTCAAGCTAGTCATTTTCTCTCTTTGGCTTCCAAGATTTCCCATCACTTCTCATATTTTCTTTCCCTCGAATTCAAGTGCATCATGTTTTTAAATCATGGGCTAGAGATATGGTTTCTGCCTTGGCCAGCTATGCCAGCTAGTCGTTTTCTCTTTTACCTATCATGGAGAAATGCAAATATTGACTGAAATATGGGAATTTGGTGTGCCTTCTTTTACCCTTGAAACACATTACTGTAAATCTTTGGAGAAGCAAACCCTAAGCTAATGGACTAAGCTGAAATGAAACCCTAGCTAACATGGACTAATCAATGAATGAAGTGCACAAATTAGGGGGAGCCGCCTGTGTTCTTGTTTTTTTGACTCTTTCTACCTCTTGCTGTCCTCTGCCATTGGAACCAAGACCGGGGCAGTCATGGCTTGCTGATGTGGAAGAAACCTATTGGTTATTAGGCATATGGATTCAAGTAAGGGCCCCACGACCACGTGGCTTGTTGGGATGTTGTTTTTGCCCCAGTGGAAATGGGCGTTTACGTGCATCGGTGGACAATATAGTGCATGATTGCAACTTCGTCCTACTTGCATGTCAAAATCTTCTTCATCTTAAACTATGCTATATTTGTATTTTTATAATGATAATTCATTCAAATCAGCACCGATAAATGTAGGGTAGAGGTATAGCCAACCAATCGATGCGGTTGTTGGTCTATAAAAACCCTTACATATTTGAAAAATATAGATTTAAATTATGATCCAATAAATTTTTGTTTTCAAATAATGAAACATATATTTTTATAGATTTATTATATTTATCACTCTACATTTATCGCTATTAATTTGTTACAGCATGGTATTATTTAAGGTCATGTTGTTTTAATTTAGTTGCATAACATATTGGCAGCTAAATATAATATAATATATAGTATCTTAAACAAGGATTTCTTCTATGACTTTCCATCCTATTAAAATCATTCCTATACCACCTTGTGTGTGAAGACCCATAGTAGTTGAGAGCTTCATAGACACACACCTTCATATCTTTTCTTGATTTCAGAGCTTAAATTCCCAGCTGATTTCGTGTGCATGGTAAGCAAGAAAAGGTTTAACTTTTGTGTACTACTTTTGTTGTCTAGAGTCTCTCAAGTTATCCATATTTTATCAAAAACTAATGATGTTGATCATATGAGAAATATCGAAACCTAGCTAACCGAAGAATCTTGTCTTGTATCCATGCAAGTAAGCTACTAGTTAGCTATCAAAAATTTTGTTCCAAACAAGTTTTTCATTTCTTGGATCATCTTTCCTGTTACTTGGGAAGATATATGATCCTTTGTACGTAACACATAGGAGCTTATATGTTTTTTTTTTTTCAAATTTTATTGTTATAGGGTTTTGGAAATTTTGATCATTTCATCCATGTCGTTTCGATGTAGTACAGAATCCTATAAGTGATAAAGGGAAGAAACAAATTGGGAAGGAGAAGGACATGGAAGGAGATGCAAAGGAGGAGACTTTGCCACCGGGATTTCGGTTTCACCCGACAGATGAAGAGCTCATAACTTACTATCTTCAAAACAAGATTTCAGATGCAGATTTCTCATGTAGAGCCATCGGTGATGTAGATCTCAACAAGTGCGAACCATGGGATCTTCCAGGTAGTTTTGACTTGAGATCTAGTTGCTAGAGCGTTCGTGAAAATCAGCTTGAAATTGGCTTGATCCATCAATTTGTTTTCCAACTTATCAAGCAGCGAACCTTCAAGAAGAAAATGTTTGATTTGTCAAAATCCATACTATTTATCCATTCAAACCATGATGGCTTGATCATTTTTTTTCCTTTCACTCATCACTTATGAGTCAGGGTTTGCAACACGATTTAGGGTTTTCAAATGGCTTATGATACAATTTTCACAAGAGTGTTGGCATAAATAACCATATTCAATTTTTTGTTCTACTTTTGGGATCATAGATCTATCTTCTTAGACACTAGTAATGCATCTCTTCTCTTGTTTCTCTTAATTTCTCACCAAACATAAGCAAATTCCTTAATGTATAATCTTTGAGTAGGTCCTTGATTGTTTCAATTTGTTGGCTCTTAATCAGGAAAAGCAAAACTGGGAGAAAAGGAGTGGTATTTCTTTAGTCTTAGAGATCGAAAATATCCAACTGGTGTGAGAACAAACCGGGCAACAAATACCGGATACTGGAAGACTACCGGAAAAGATAAGGAGATCTTCAACAGTGTCACGTCACAGCTAGTTGGGATGAAGAAGACGTTGGTTTTCTACAGAGGGAGAGCTCCCAGGGGAGAGAAAACCAATTGGGTCATGCATGAATATCGTGTCCACGCTAAAGCTGCCTTTAGAACTTCCAAGGTATGTATCTGTGTGTGTGCGCGCGCCTGTTTCTGTTCATTATATTGTGAAGAACATGAAACCCTACATGATATCTATTCATGGAAAATATAGAAATCATACATGTTTTTTGAAAACTTTCTCCAAGGAACAATAATCTTTCTAAGAAAGTGCATGAAAAATAGTTGGTTTTGTCTTGTTAACATTTTTACATGTTTTTTACTGGCCATTAATTTCCCAAGGATCTTCTTAGAAATTAATTAATGACTGCTACAGGGCGAGCTGAGCTCTTTCTTCACCTTTCTATTAAGGGAATACGATTAAGTATGGTAGCGTTGAAGATACATCTTGTCTTTAAGATATATATATTTTTTCCATACTAATGAAGTTTTTGGCTCTTTGATTTTCCATTAATTAGTCATTTCATAGCTCTAGAGAAATCACCTTGTAAACGAAATAGATTCTGGCTGGTTACCAACTGTTGCTCTGTTAGGGAACAAAGCAATATAAGATATTAAGATATGAACACTCATTTGTGATTTAAAAGTTTTGGAAAGAATTTAAACTCAGTTGTTATATATTTAAATTAAGTTTAATTAATTATGGATGACAATTTGACATTACCTTAAGATGGATACTAAAGCCGACTCATAAATTCAATAATTTTTTTGTTTTATATTGAATAATAAATAGTACTTGGATATCATAAATTCAATAAATATGGTGTAGATATTACAAAAATATTATCTGATAAATAATAAATATAGTATAACTATAGAAGAATTTCAATTGAGTATAATGAATATACTCTCTTAAATCTAAAAGCCTCAATTCTAAATAATAATAATAATTTAAGTACGTAGAAAAGTAGTTTTAATAGCTTCAATTATCGATAATAAATTTTTTTTACAATAAAGAAATATCCTCAAACCAATTTTCATATCAACTGAGAGTCATCGAACAATCTTAAATTCCTAAATTTTGATATATTTTGAAAATTTTAATAAATATTTCTAAATGTTAACCATAGATCAATTTAACCGGTGAAATGAAAGGAAAGGAGAAATACCTTCTTAATCATCAAGTCAACTTCCTGGAGTAAAGAAAAAATAATACTAATTCAAGCATGTAGAAAAGTGCACTTAATAAACCAAAGGATTTTTTTTTTTAACAGCAAAGTACTAAAGGATGTGTGATTTGATTTAAATTTAAGATAATTAGTCTCTATGCTTCTTGTACTAAAGGAAAAATTCCATGGGGTGCACAAAATCTACTATTTGAACATTTCTAGAAAAAAAAAACCTTTTATTTGAACAAAAAGAGAAACTGAAAGAACAATTAAGATATATTATCCTCTTCGATTTGATCATGAGTGAAAAGAGGTATCACATCTTGTCGCTATAGCTAGGACAGAAATTGATATCAGAAAGCAAAAGGAAAATATTTTCATTTATGGTTCCCAAAATATATATTATTAGCATATATACCTATACATGCTGTCTGTGGATCCAGCAGGATGAATGGGTGGTTTGCCGCATCTTCCAAAAGAGTGCAGGAGCCAAGAAATATCCATCAAACCAATCAAGAGCAGGAAATCCCTTATACAACCTCGAAATAGGACCAAGTGTTATGCCTTCACAGATGATGCAAGCTGCAGACAACTTCCAGCTCCCCATCGGAAGAAACTACATGATGAGTAATGCAGAACTTCAGGCAGAGCTTGCAAGGGTTTTCAGGGCTGGTGGTTCAACTGGTATTAATCTACCAATGCAATCCCCACTGACTAATTCTTACTCCGTTGGAGGAGGAGCAGGAGGATGCGTTACTGTATCAGGGTTGAACTTGAATCTTGGAGGGGCTACATCACAACCGGTTCTGCGATCAATGCCACCTCCGGTTATGAATCAACAAGATGTGACACCCTCCATGATGACTAGTACTAGTTCTTATGCTGTAGAGCAGGCCGCTTACGGTGCAGAAATGAACAATGCAAACGGGCCTAGCAACAGAATCATGGGCATGCAACAGTGCATGGATTTGGAGAACTACTGGCCAGCATATTGAGATCAGATAGAGAGAAAGTATTCAGATGATCATATGCAAATTCGACAAGTTTGTTAAGTAGCTAGTATGCAATAGATTAAGGCTTAAGAATGTTTCAGTTCCCAACATTTATGTTCATTGTCTAAGCACGGGTATTAAGAAGAGAAAAATGCCCAGCAACTTGGAGTCGTGATATTTTGATATTTTTACATAGGAATTGAACTCGCTGTAATGCATCTTCGTTTTCTATATATCCCCTCTTTGAGTTTTTAAATATTGTTAGTCATCGACAGGCTGAACGGTGAAAGTGAGCTCTTATTAGAGCAAACACCCAAAGGAAAAGATGAAAAACATGGTTATCGGAACAACGAACGATCATAACTAAGCAGCAACACAATATCGGAAGCCATAGACGATCAACTGCGCATAGACGATCATGCTAGCAAAAATAAAGAATATGAGGGTGGGCCTTTCAGTAGATGACTGCATCAAAAAAGCGAGCACAAAACAAACAGTAAGGCCTGCAAATGATCATGCTTGCGGTCTGGTGAATGAAGCGCCTGACAAAGTTGAAGGCTGATCCTACAAAAACAAATATACAAGTAAACATAGAGGCTTGAAGGGGAGGTAGGAGTACTGCAAAACTCCAGATCGAAACTGTATACCAATATTTCCTGGCCCCGCGTGTATATCAATACAAATACGTAGATCCAGATTCACACCAGTAATCAAGGGTGTTCAAAAATATCATGATAATATAGACGACGGTAGTGTTTGCATTATCCTATTCGATCCAGCTCATTAAATTTGAGATATAATAATTATAGATTAAAGTAGATAAATCATTTAAAAAATAAATATCATGAGTTAGTATTTTTAAAACTCAGACAACTCAATCCAAACAATATACCTCTTTATTCTTTTCTTGTTTTTGTTATATTTTGTATCTTTTTTTTATAATTAATTCTTTTATTTTAATCGATTAATCTAACTAATATATTAAATCTAAATTATTTGTTACAACTTACAACATGACCATATAAACCTAACAATGAATATTTGTGATATCTATTAAAAAAACAATTCAGGCCTTCCTAATATATCTAACTGCTCATGTCCAAAGAAATTTGAATGAATTAAATTTGTAAAATATTATAAATTAAATTGGATACAATAATTAACCAAAACCTAACCCAACTATATCCTTGAACACTCCAGCTATATCCTTGACCACTCTTGCTTGCTAGAGTAGCTAGCTAGGTTCCTCATGGGGCATTTGACCATATTGAAAGTTAGAAGTTAGAACCAAGAAAAATCAGCCTTGTTCTTTTGGCTTTTTACCTTTACTCTGCCCCTCCCCATGCCCCTTGCCCCTTTACAAGAAGATAACTAAAAGCACCAAGGGATGCTCTACCTCCAAGGTATCTGGAACTCGAACCTTGTAAATGAAAAACAAAAAACTTAAACTAGGCTGCAAACTCTGGGTCCATCATTGCTCATAAAACCGAAATATCCATGGGCCGATCCATAAAAGTGCAGCAACGGCAGCAAGAGTTGCTCTAAGCGGGTGGCCAGCCCATCTTCGAATTTAACTTCTTTGCATACCAGTGGCCGTCGAACCGCACTCATAGGGCAAGGGCCTTTGCAGATGGCCCCAAGTTATAGCACTGCAGGCGGTAGAAGACCACAGATGTATAAGCCCACCTATCTGGTCGAAATTATGTCCTTAAATTAGACCAGTTCATTTGCTAAAAAATAATTTTTTTAAAAGTAAATTTTAAAAAAATAAATTCTTAAAAATAGATTATTTTATAGTATAATAAAAAATAAATTAAAAAATATTTTTTAGTTTTCAGTTATGTCATGAAAAATAAAGTGAAAAATAACTTATTAATGTTGTATTTTTTTCAAGTTTATTAAAATAATAAGAAATAAATCTTACAAATTAAAATTTTAAATAAGAATGAAATTGAAACAAATATAATTTTATAAATTATCTAATAAAATAAA